>JAJJMC010009272.1:1735629-1834638 GCA_023531435.1 Papaver californicum | reverse complement strand
TGTTGTATATATAAAGGTTGTTGGGAATTCAAAGAAGGGGGGGGGGGGGGGGGATAGAGATCAGAAGACTAAGAGAAGGAAGAAAAATCACTCCAGGGAATTATTCTCTGCTGCTGCTGAAGAAGACGAAGAACAGAGGCTACGGCAACGGTTTTTTCAACCTCTCTGTCAAGGTTTCTTCAACTGTTTTGCAACGTTTATCTTCATTTTGCAATATTTATCTTGAACTTCTACTATAATTGTTAATTTTTAACGCTTGTACAGCATTGCAGATTCACTGTTTTATTCTATTTAGTATATTTTCATCTTCTAAACACTTTTTGAGCCATTTATCAAACTTTTGAAAGTGTTTTAAGCATGAAGGGATAAATCCCTTTGTTGAGGCGATGCAGGAAGCCATTGTTCCAAGAAAAGTGGTATATTTCTATTTTAATTGATTTTTGTAAAAAAAATATGATTATTATTTTTGATTAAAAATTGATTTAAGGATTTTTATTAAGCAGTTGTGATTTCTTTTGATAGAGCATGCATAGCCTAGGGTTGTTGATGTTCTATACTTTCGATTTACAATTGTTACTTTGAAAATCTACTTTTGCAACATATTAGAATCACTTTAAACGTAACGAATTGCATGAATATTGATTAGATTAAATCAATTTAATTGGTTAATGATGGAATCCTAAGTCTCAGTGTTTTTTTTTTGTAATCTTGATACCAACTTTGTTTTGAGTTTTCTAGTTTAATTATTAGAATTTAAGTCTAAAAATAAAATCTTCACAAGTTTTGAAACAAACCCATTCTTACCACCATCTATAATTTACACCAATGATAATGCCTTGTTGTTGATCGTGTTGTAAATATGATGCTCATTTTTGACCCTTTGTTCTTTGTAGATGCTGAACAAACAAATGAATCTTTTCCAAAAGATGAAATATGGGCTCCAATGAATGAAGATGGTAATGACACATCTATTCCGATTCAAAATCTAGAATATGATGTCAAATGATGAGTCCCCACGTATGTGAGGAGTGAGGCTTGTTCAGAGGCAGAAAGATGTGTTAGGTAAAACCAAATTGCGTGCGGTATTTCTGGTCATGTGAGACAATATCCTCTTCAGGTTCCTTCTTCATAGCTATCAAAGTATGATATTCTTCTAGGTATAACGGAAGTTCACCTAGTCTCCTTGGTTGCTTAATATCTCTTTATGGATGTGGAGATGTCATTGCAAGTATCGTGGGAATTGTAACCTAGTTAGTGTGGTGCCATGAACGTCTTAATACTATGTCATAGCCTAGATTTTATTTGGTGATATATAACTTGTCTTTTGTCTGATTTTTCCCCATTGTTATCCTAAGGATTATGTAGCCTTTTGCTTCTATTGATTTCTTTTCAGAGTCTTTGATCATCATTGGAGAGTATATGGCTTCACGTCGAGTGACTCTTACGGATTTCGGTATCTTGACAGAGATGGTAGTTATGCTTTCGAGAAGTACAGAAGACACACATGTGTTCCATGAGAGTTTAGACAGTTTGGTGGACAAGTTCAAAAGAGGTAGTGAAGCTTCTGACGGGGAGAGGGCTTTTGTGTAGTCCTTCAGTTACAATACCCACAGATGGTTGAATGTTGTATCACTTACTTGTGAGTCATTTATTAGCACAATTTTCACAGGCTTATGCATTCATAGCAGGTCTGGCTCTCTCCATCGAAGCAGGTGTAGTTGTAGTCGATTGCCAAAGTCTAGGCAAAACACTCTTGCATCAGTGGCACCAGCGTTGTAGTAGCAGAATTGGTGTTGAGAGTTAGTTATTGAACCTAACCTAAAATCATCCACTTCTGAAACTGAGGAAATTTGAGAATTTGGCTTTGCAACTGAGCGATTGATCTCCCACTGTGGTCTCCAAATGTTTGTGGGGAAAAATGAATTAAAGGGTAATTTAGGAAAGATGGGATGAGCAGGTGATAATTCGTCAATCCTTAAAAATTTGTACTGGTTAAGTACTTTATTTAAATTGGAGAGATTAATTTGTACAATCCTGGCCTAAACCAAGCAATGGTCGTTCCGTTCTTGCTTCAGTCACAAAGGAGAAGGAGAAGGGTTGGTCTTAGGGAAGGAAGCGAAAGAAGGATTGAGGTCAGAGTATCAGGCTATGTGGAATGTAATAGGCGTGAATAGCTATGAACAATTCTCTACATAAAAAGGTTGAATGATCGAGTTGTTCGACTTGGATTGTTCTATGTTAGACTTGTCTCATAGTTCTACTTGTTATGTTGAATATATTAAGAAATCTATTTTATAGTCATAGTTATTATAACCGTTCACCTGACCTCTTCTCTAGAAAAAAGTGTCGATGGTTAAGTAGTGTAGAAGTAGAGAAGGTGGAGAAAGTGTTGACAACTGCTCCCCACTTCAATTAAAGTTAAATGTACAGTTGCTCAACTTACCACTCTTCTAATAAACCACTGATCAAACTTTCCAGAGCTTTCTATGTAGTAGGTGCATTGATGCACCACATGTCGTATACGGCCAGACCAATACCCTAATCAATATCCCCCATTTGTGACATCTTTGATGTCTCGTGTAATATTGTAGTATTAAGCACAAATAATGTTATTAAGTTGAATGGGACTTGCTTAGTATTTTGACTAAAGACTTGTCTTGCTTGACTAGCATGATGAGTCTAGCAGACTAACGATAAAATAGATATGTATTTATTTTTGTATAAAGAACAGTATGTTCAACTTAATCAATTTTTCATTGACATGCTTATTTTATAGAAATAAGTGTATGTTGTTGATCATGACAATATGTATATCAAGCCACAAAATTTATGAGTGTGAGGCCACATATGAAAATATACGAGTGAGATACCACACATATTAATAAGGTCTAGAATGGCCTTTGATAGGAAAATTACGGTTTTGAAGCTTTTATATGTGAAGCAGACTCAAATAGGCAAGCATTATGAGCTAATGTTAAGGCTCCTTAGTTAAAAGGAGTAACTAAGAATCTTTAGTTGAAAGGAGTGTACTAAGCTACACGAGTTTTTCCTATGAAGCAAAAATACACGAGCTTTCCTATACTAAGACGTACAAGCTTGCCTATTTAGCTAAGACGCACAAGTTCAGGATAAAAAAGTAAAAAGCCTAGTTAGAACAAGAGGCAAGACGCAAATGTTTTAGTCTTTGCACTAAGATACACACGTTGAAGGAAAAAGGGGTAAAACGTCTTGTTTGGACAAGAAAAGTAGGACGCGTGAGTTCATCCTTTGAACTAAGACGCTCGAGTTGAGCCTTTTGTAACTAAGGCGCACAAGTTAAGGGCAAAAGAGTAAAATGCCTTAGCTTGGTTCTTTGAGACGAGGAAGCATGTCTTTGGTCTTTGAACAAAGACGCACTTGAACTAAGACGCACGATTTTAGTTATTTGAACTAAGGCTCATTAGTTTAGGGAAAAAAGGGAAAAACGTCTCAGTTTGGTCTCACAAACAAAGATGCATGAGATTTTCTTTTGGACTAAGGTACACATGTTTAGTCATTATAACTAAGACACAAAAGTATGGGACAAAAGAGTAAAAACACCTTAGTTTGGTCTTTGAGACGAAGGCTCACATGTTTTGTCTTTGAGACTAACGATCACATGTTTTGTCTTTGTACTAAGACACACAGGTGTAGAAACTAATAATTAGACTCACAAGTATTGTGTTAGTACTAAGAAGGTAAGGGGGCATCAGCCCCTTGGACTTGGACGGACAAGAGAATTCTTGTGAAATTTCGTCGTCACCAAATTCAGATTTTTGGTTTTCACGAAAATGATGTAAAATCTTCATATGGAGTCCGTTTTCGATGATCTACCCCAAACTTTTCATTCTAAGGAGATGAGCTATCTCTTTTTGCGGAAGAACTTTGGTTTTGAGGTAATTTAGAGCCTCAAAAAGTAAACAGTAAAAAGTCAGGAAGAATTCAATTCAGGAACTTTTCAGTTGTGAGATAGTTGATTGTTTTGACCATATCTCTCAGCTCGTTTGTCCGATTGATGTGATTTTCTAGTATGTTGTAGAGGACATCCATATGAAGAGCTTGGAGTATGAAGAATTCCTTTATTGATTACTAATTGCTCCAAGATCGTGAATTTGTACAAGGAAGTGCAGAATTGCACCTGACGAGCTTGGTGTAAAAATGCCTTTTTAGGCCTCTGGACCATTCGTTTGAATCTTGGGTGTTAGATAGTGAATCTTTACTATTTTAACCCTGATAAAAACCCACCATCTACAATCGTGTATCATCTTTTAATCGATATGATACCCAAAACATCAGTGATAAAAAATTTGTTAAATATATCGGTCGTATCGGACCGATATACTGGTCGTCGTATCGGCCGATAAATTCGAAAAGGATATAAATATATTTATTAATAATGATTTTTTGTTTTTGTATGTTTGTTTTAATTTTTCTTACCTTACAAATTCTGTTTGGGATGCTAGATTGTTAGATTACCAAGTAAAACTTGATGTTTTTACATTGAAAAATACTTGTATTGAAACTTCAATGTACAACTACTTGTGAATTATAAAATTACAAAGTTAATTTTGTATCACCAATTATATTCGATATAATCCTTTATCAAGGTGTATCGCACCTGACAAATACGAGTCTGGTGCACTATATTAACTACTTTGCCCATGAGCTACTTTGTGCACAATCTATGTTTGACAAATATGTAAATGCATATTCTTCTTTGTATTAAAAGGCAAACTTGTCATACGCTTAATGGTTTCCACTCTTGGTACCATGCTATTGTGAGTAAGTTAATTATTTTCCTAATTGAGTAGAAGCTAAGCTTTAGAAGTATTTTTCTTTTGGAAGTACTTGGATACCATTCTCATGGCTTTCATCAAAGGAAGGAAAGAACTCTATTGGTAGAGTGTTCTAATTAAGGAAACAAGTTACTCGGGACCAAAGTAAAAAGTTATTCTAAGAAGTAAGAGATTACTTGGGATCAAACTAGTTCGTAAACATAGAAACTAGTTCATGAACTTACTTTGAATGCAAGTAATAATTGCTTAAACTTTAAGTGACCTACCATATTTATCATTATAGATAAAGGACTCTCTGCAATTAATGTTCTTAATCCCTACACGTTGTGCACTTGCTGTTGCAACAGTTGTCCTCCATAAACCTAAGTCTCCTCGTGAAATATAATTAGGTTACAATTATGAAGTCTTCATTTGGGATTCGATAAGCTCGTTCAGACTATCTTTTACCTGATAAATATTTGTTATCCTAAATCTTATCTTGAACTCGTAGTTTTTGTCTTTCTAAGGTTCGTCTCTTCCAATATACGGTCATTCAAGAACTATCAACAAAGGAATAAGATTATTACAAACTACAAGGTTTTCTTCGTCACTAACCTTGTTAGTTCCTGATAGGATTTTTACAACCTATAGCCGCAATCGCACGACAACTACAAAGTAGAAGCGACAAGCACGGGTTTGTCTACGGAGATTGATTATAATATATCTAGTTAATACCCTAATTATGTGCTAAAATAAATTACGGTGAATGAATTTTTATGAATTAAATTAAATAAAATAACTAAATAAAATGGTTGACAAAAATGAGGAAAATCTAGGGTTTCGGATTCCACTATTTTTGACGTTTGTAAAATCAATTAATCACTACTTCAACTATTACTCTCAGATACTTAAAATAATTTTTGAACCCAATCTCATGTTTTGGAAGATTTATCGTTTTAAAATTTAAAATTGCAACATACGTTGTTATATAAAAATATCAATAGTTGAAAACTATTCTGGTTAATTAAAATCAAACTTTATAAGAAGAGAAAATTATTAATCAGTAATAGCACAAATAGTAGAGTAGTATATGTCGAAGAAATAAAAATATTAATTATTACACATCAAAAGATAGCTTCCTCCTACACCCTAGAGAAAATGTTTAGCTACTCATGGAGAAAAGAACAAAAGAAAATTGAATAAACATTTGATTTTATTAATATGGAAAAATTTACAATTCTTTTTTAATTTTCTGTTGAATCAACGACATATATCATAAATAATGAATGAAGCACGGATCATGAGAGCAGCTTGATAAGACTGTTTGGTGTTGTTGTGAAGAAAGAACGGCTCTGTGGTGTAGTAGAAGCTTGAACTGTTGCTGAACTAGTGAAGAAACTGTTGCTATAGATATTAATTTGAAAGAAATAGTAACAGGTTCAACCGAAGTTTGCATGTGTTGTTTCTTTTTCTTCTTCTTCCTCACTTCGGTCTGAGTTGAAGAACAACTCTGGAAAAAGATTCCTCTTGATCTGAGCTCTCTCTAATCACTCTGTCCCCCCCCCCCCCCATTGCTTCCCCAACCTCTTCTATTTATACTAATCCATCGAATCAACCCTCAATCATGTCACATATATTCACCGAATCTTTATTTAATGAAAAATAATTCTCGTGATAATTATTTTCTTCGGTGATCTGATTTTATTCCCTTTTGTCTAATTTTTTTTCCTCTTCTGCCAGCTCGATCCAACGTTGTTGCCTTGTTGTTCTTAACAAAAATATCAAATAATACAACAACTACTTCGGTAAACTAGGAAAGTGCAAATTTGTTTCTCGTGAAGAGAATATATGATTTCGTTTTTATTTACATGAGAAAATATCTCACAAATCATGTTTTGCTCTAGTCTCCCATATTTGTAAAACTCTTTCATATTACGAAAGAATATCTTCTTGTCCTTAACCTCTCAAAGTCTCCTTCCAATCTCGATATAAACTTCACGCATAAGAGAAAAATTTCCCTCCTTGAATTAAATTTGAAATAGGCATGGGTGCCTTTAGTAATTCGAGGGTGCCTTTATCAGTTCTTGATGGGTTCCTTTAACACATTTAAGCCAATTTTCCATGTTTTCCAATTCCAAAAAATACCTACAAAAGAATAATTTTAGTACAAAATAAGGACTAACAATATATTAAAATGAGCTCAAATAAGACACATAAATGTGTCTATCAAATACCCCCAAACTTATATTTTGCTAGTCCTCGAGAAAATCTAATCTAGAAAATAAAAATCCTAACTCACTTTTGCAGGAATCGCGACTACACTTAGCATGTGTAACAATCCTTTGAACCCCTAGGTGGCCCTAGTGGAAGAGTTTTTTCTCGTGAGGGTTTCAAAGAGATATACCCACAAAACCTTTACTCCAAACTCTAGCTACTTGTGAACGATTGAGGGTAGAAACTAAACATATTATTTAGTTGGCTACAAAATTCTTTGGCTATGGGAGGCATTACCCTGTTTTGAATCCAATTGTTGTACATGAGTTTGCACTCAGTGTACCAAAATTCATATATAAGAAAACAAAGCACTACTAAGAAAGTCGTACAATGGACCACGATACTCGAAATCTAACAAACCACAATCACATGAATAGATAAGAAGATGGATATGGAGATAGAAGTGTGCGCATGTGACTAAGGTGAATGGTGTTTCCCAGAATATTTGTATGATAGTCTTCCCCTAATAGATTGAGATATGCAACCATTGGTCTGAATCCTAATTTCTAGTATCAAGTAAGCTAGTATATACAAGGGCCTCGGCGGTCGATTTGTTGAATATATACAATTATTTTTTACTTTTTTTTTCGACAACATCATTAGATCTTTTGAATCTAAGGGTATGCTCCTTGTCAGCAGATTACATGATAGTTCCCATGGATCCTGCTTCCACGATTGCTTAGGTGACGGAGACAGGGAGAACACACACATACTGTTATGCAAGTGTCTTCTTTTTTTCTTCTTTTTTTGGTCAAGTTCAATTAAAATAATGGGGCTTGATCTCAATCTCCTGGCGACAACTAGGCGATACTAGTGCCCCACCAAATCACTTAGAGGAACACAAAAAGTTACAAAAATAAAAACAGAACGTGACATGGTGACGATTCCGAGATATGGTGACGACTATCATGTTATTTCTAACAACTGAGTTTTGTCCTTTTATGAATAAACCATTTAGTTGGGTTCCTCAACTCCTATAGCCACTTAGAATGGTTAGTGTCATCCTGAATTGTTCACAAGTTTCTAAATTCTGGAATTTTTGGTACAACGAAAATTTTTAAATTTTTCTCACTTACCCCCGAACTTAAATTGAACATAGTCCTCGATGTTCTAAAGATAATGAATAAAAGCATGAACAAAGAGAATTACCGAGAAAAATAAAAGAGATGGGAAAGATATTACCAGTACTGTGCACCAAAAGCATATGAGTTGCCTCCCATAGAGCGCTAAGTTTAACGTCTTCAGCCAGACTTGGTTACCTTGCAGATTAGTCCTGATAGACAGGATCATTCAGTTCTGATTCTTCCATTGTGTGAGTGGTCAACTCCGAAAATGGTTTCAATCGTTGACCGTTAACTTTGAAAGTTTCTCCATTCTTCGAATTTTCAACTTCTACTGCGCCATGTGGAAAACAATTTTGACATAGTATGGGCCCGACCATCGGGATCTTAACTTACTAGGAAAAAGATGTAAACGAGAATTGTACTTGAGCACATTTTGACCAGGTTCAAATAACTTTCGAATAATCGATTTATCATGAAAAATTTAGTTTTCTCCTTGTATATTTTCATATTTTGGTAAGTATCATTACGAATTTCTTCTAACTCATTGAGTTGAAGTCTACGGTTGTCACCAACGGTTGGTAGGTCAAAGTTTAGCCGTCTAATAGCTCAATAAGCATGGTGTTCTATTCTACAGGCAAATGGCAGGCTTTACCAAAAACAATTATATATGGAGACATCCCAAGAGGAGTCTTAAAAGCGGTCTGGTAGGCTCATAAAGCTTCTATTAAGCGCAAAGACCAGTCTTTCTGAGTTGGGATTACGGCCTTTTCCAAAATAAAAATTATTTTCCTATTAGACACTTCTACTTGGCTACAAGTTTGCGGGTGGTAAGGTGTAGAAACCTTATGAGTAATAGATTCCTTCTTCATGAGAGCTTCGAATGAACAATTAAAAAATGGGACCCTCCATCACTAATAATTGCTCTAGGCATACCAAATCGAGAGAAAATGTTATCTCTAACAAATTTGATCACAACGTGGCGATCGTTTGTCTGGGTAGCAATAGCTTCAACCCACTTGGACACATAGTCAACAGCTAGCAAAATATAAAAGTTGCCAAAAGAGTTCACAAAGGGAACCATAAAATCAATACCCCATACATCAAATATTATCAAGATAGGATTCAATGGCATCATATTACGGTGGATCATCTTTCCTAATTTCTGACATCTTTCAAAACTTTGACAAAATTTGTGGGCATCTTTGAATAAATACGGCCAATAGAAACCAGACTGCAAGACCTTAGAAGCTGTTTTCTTTGCACTAAAATGACCCCCACAAGCTCCAGAGTGACAGAAAGTGAGCATATTATAGATTTCGTTCTCAGGAAGACAATGACGGATGATCTGGTCTGGACAATATTTGAATAAGTACGGATCATCCAAGAAAAAATGTTTAACCTCATACAAGAAATTTACTCTATCTTGTTTATACCAACGCTCAGGCATTTGACCAATCACCAAATAATTAAGAATGTCAGCAAACCAGGGTAACTGAGACATGGAAAACAATTGTTCATCATGGAATGTGTCAAGGACTGGTCTCTCATCATCTTTAGTCTCAGCAAGGATACGAGATAAATGGTCGGCTACTACATTTTCAGAACCGTTTTTATCATGAATATCTAGAGTAAATTCGTGTAACAGTAAAACCCATCTAATCAGTCGGGGCTTCGAGTCCTTCTTAGACAGAAGATACTTGAGCACAACATGGTCAGAGTAGACTATAACCTTTGACCTAAGAAGGTATGATCTAAATTTATCAAGTGCAAACTCGATGGCTAAAAATTCCTTCTCAGTGGTTGTGTAGTTTATCTGGGCATCGTTTAGGGTTTTACTAGCATAATAAATCACATAAGGTGTTTTATCATGTCTTTAGCCAAGGAAAACACTGACCGCGTAATCGGACGCATCACACATGAGTTTAAATGGGATGTTCCAATCAGGTGGTCGGATTATAGGGGCAGAAATTAACGAAGATTTGAGCTTCTCAAAAGCTTCAACACATGATTCATCAAAAACAAAGGAAGTATCTTTAGCAGGTAGATTCGACAGAGGTAAAGCAATCTTGCTGAAGTCTTCGATGAAACGACGATAAAATCTAGCATGACCAAGAAAGATCTAACACCTGTTATATTCTTATGAGGCCTTAATTTTAAAATTAGGTCAACCTTGGCTCTATAAACTTTTATTCCCTTAGCGGACACCACATGTCCTAATATTATTCCAGATTAAACCATAAAACGGTATTTTTCTCAATTCAGGACTAAGTTCTTTTCTTTGCAATGTTCGATAACTAGTGTAAGGTGGTGCAAACATTCATCAAAAGAAGAACCAAAAACCGAAAAATCATCCATAAATACCTCGAGAAACCGCTCAACCATGTCCGAGAAGATACTTAGCATGCATCGTTGGAATGTTACGGGTGTATTGGATAACCTGAAAGGCATACGCCTGTAAGAAAAAGTACCAAATAGACATGTGAAGGTCGTTTTCTTCTGGTCTTCTGGAGCTATGGGTATTTGGTTATACCCAGAGAATCCATCTAGAAAAAAATAATGGCTATGACCGCCTAATCTTTCTAGCATCTAGCCAATGAATGGTAGAGGAAAATGGTCTTTCCTAATGACTGAGTTCCGCTTACGGTAGTCTATACGAACTCTCCACCCACTAGTAACTCGGGTGGCGATCAATTCATTGTTCTCATTTTTAACTACTGTAATCCCAGACCTCTTTGGGACAACCTGGACATGGATGACCCACTTACTATCAGATATGGGGTATATAATACCCGTATTTAACAACTTGAGTACCTCTGTGCGAACAACATCTTTCATGTTGGGTTTCAATCATCGCTGCATCTCTCTTAAGGTTTTGGCACATTCCTCTAGGTAGATTCGGTGCGTACAGTCAGCAGGACTAATACCTTTTAAATCTTCTATGGTCCACCCTAGGGAAATCTTGTGCTCTCGGAGAATAATAACTAGTTTACTTTCCTGATCTGGCTCTAAGTCAGAGGTAATTATGGCAGGAAGAGTATTTTCATTACCTAGAAACACATATTTCAAAGAATCTGGTAACGACTTTAATTCAAGTGTGGGGACTTTAACTAAAGATGGAACGAGCTTATCTGTAGTGGAGGAAGAGATTCAGGTTTATGTTGCCATTTCCTATAATCCAAAATTGGTGCAGAATCTAACAACGCATTAACCTCTTCAAAATGACTATCCTCATTATAGTAGGCTCCAAAATGGGTCAAGCAAGCCTATAACGGATCATTAACACTGTTGGTGCTAAAAGTGTTTTCTACTAGAGAATCAATCATGCAAGCAGACTCACAGTGGTCATGGTCTGAAGGGGCTTGGAAGGATTTAAAAACATTCACCGAGATTTTCTGATTGCCAAAAGAAAATTCCACCTGACCGTTTTGACAATTGATTATAGCATTAGCAATAGATAAAAATGGATGGCCTAGGATGATTGGAATATTGATCTCTCAGTCAGAGATAGGTTGAGCATCTAGAATAACAAAGTCGACTGGATATATAAAGTTTTCTACTTGAACCAAAACGTATTCAATAATTCCACGTGGAATCTTGACTAACCTATCAACTAACTGAAGTGTGATCCTAGTTGGTTTCATCTCTCCTAGTCCAAGTTGTTAATATACCTAGAACGGTAAAAGATTCACACTAGACCCAAGATCTAACAATGCATTTTCTATCAATTGATTGCATATAGTACAGGTAACAGTGGGAGAACCAGGATCGAAGAATTTGACTGGGTACTGTTGTGAAAGTATGGAACTAACTTGTTGGGTCAAGAAAGCCTTTTTATGCACACTCATGTCACTTCTGACCGTACACATGTCTTTTAGGAACTTGCATAAATTGGCATAAGTTTAATTGCATCTAACAGGGGAAGGTTGATCTTAACCTGCTTAAAGATGTCTAGGATTTCAGCATAAATGCCAAGCTTTTTCTTGGAAAGCCTTTGGGGAAATGGTGCGGGTGGAGTGAACACTCTCAGGAACATTTTCCTCATTTGGGACCATATCTTTCTCAGGCCCATTAGTGTCACTAGGAGTTTCGTCGGCCTCAGACTCTTTTTCAGTTTGACTACTAACCTTAGGTTGTTTTACCGTGTTTTCAATTGTTTTTTCACTCCGTAAGGGTAATGACTGCTTGAGCGTGCTCAGTAGAATTACCTGACCCATTTATCCGGTGGACTCCTTTTGGGTTCGGAGTCGGTTGGCTAGGAAATTTCCCATTCTGCATATACTTTAGCTTGTTCGACGGTTGACTCATTTGAGTCTCTAAGTTGCTAATAGCTCGGTCATTATTTTGTAGGTTTCGTTGAAAACTATCGAGTCTCTGCCCTAGCTGGCTAAAATGTTAGGTAGTTTGGGCATGATTTAGGGCACTACTTTCAATAAATATTTTTAGAGTTTCCTCTAAAGACAACACCTTTGAATCAACTGGGCTTGGTTTTTGGGCTTGAGTTGGGTTCCTAAAAAAACCTGGTGATGGATTGCTAGATGGACCACCCTGTTGGGTACCTTTAGACCAAGAAAAATTAGGATTGTGTCTCCATCCGGGGTTATAGGTATTTGAATTTTGGTCGACCTTCATATTTAGTGTTCATACCTCCATGCAAGACATTAACCTGGTCATGGGTATTTTCATTTGGGTAAAACTAGGGCTCATTGTTATAGCACATAACCTGACTCGACCCTTCTTAGCTCCTAATCTCTAAGGCCTATAGACGCCTAAGAATATACGAACCATTATCAACTCGATTGACCCTATGGATTGGGTTCATAATTATATCTGGTTCTCTCATTGAAGCCCATTGCCTCATTTTCTCAGCTAACTCGATAAACGAGTCAAAACAAGTGTCAGGATCCTTATGAGTAAACTCTCCACCACTTATTGATTCTACCTGCATATGGGTTTCACTATCTAGGACCTCATACAAGATTTGAGCCATCTGGGCTTTTTCAAAACCATGATGTGGACACTGGTATAACAACTCATTAAACCTTTCTACATATTCGTGTAGGTTTTCACCTAATTTTTGCTTAAAGGTTTGAATAGACTGACGAACAGCAACAGTCCTATGGTGTTGGTAGAATTTCTTAATGAAACTCTCTATAAGCCCATCCAGTGGGGATCGTTTTAGAGAGAATGAAATGATACCACTCTTTGGATTTCGCATCAAAGGAAAAAGGAAACAAACGCAACCTAAGACCACCAATCGAGACATTTGGATAACTCATTGTCCCACAAATCATTTCAAAGTATTTAATATGAGTGTAGGGGTTTTCATTGTCTAACCCCTAAATGTACGAAGCATATTAATTGTTCCAGGTTAGATATCAAATTTCCCATTAGAAGCGGGTAAAACTACCCCAGATTCACGTACTACTCTAGAAGGGTTCATACGGTCCCCTTAGGGTTTTTGTTACCAGGTTTTCATCATTGTTATTACCACCCATTTCAGAAAATATAGATGAATTTCCAACAGACGTGCTAGAGGCCGGATTCAAACAATAAAGATTGTTTTCTTCAAGTTTATTTCCTACACGTACCCAATGAGGCATACACAAGCAAAAGATACTAGTTTCAAGCAAGAATTTGTGCACATGCAAATGCAGGGTTCACTAATTTAGGTAAGCTTGGTTTACCTTAACAGAATATACCTACAGTTAAAGACTGGTCAAAGATACAAGCTTAAGGCTTGTGGACTTTCAGCTGGTAACACCCATAAGTCCCAAGGAACAGGTTCAGCTTACTTATCCATGGGTTTTCCTAAAAATCGGGGATCTGACGAAGGTGCAAAATGGTGTTTGCAAAAAAAAAATTATATATAATAAAAAAATAAAAAAAATAAAATATGCACAAACACACTAAAAAGGAAATTAAATCTAAAAATAGAAATAAAGGAAATAAAAATTAGATTCTACTAACCTTTAGGGTAGGCAATTTTCCTTAAAAATATTTTGTAAAATACTATCTGCACAACAAAGACAAGAAATACCCAAATGAAATCTAGAAAATAAAATAAAAATAAAAACAAAATTGAATTCTAAACTACTAGCTTAATTAACAAAAAATTAAAAATTAACCAAAAATATTATTTCTCAATCCCCGGCAGCGGCGCCAAAAATTGATAGGATTTTTACAACCCATGGCCACAATCGGACGACAACTACAAAGTAGAAGCGGAAAGCACGGGTTTGTCCACGAAGTTTGATTATAATATATCTAGTTAATACCCTAATTATGTGCTAAAATAAATTATGGTGAATGAATTTTATGAATTAAATAAAATAAAATAACTAAATAAAATGGTTGACAAAAATGAGGAAAATCTAGGGTTTCGGATTCCAATATTTTTGAAGTTTGCAAAATAAATTAACCACTACTTCAACTGTTACTCTCAAATACTCAAAATGATTTTTGAACCCAATCTCATGTTTTAGAAGATTTATCGTTTCAAAATTTAATATTGCAACTTACGTTGTTATGCAAAAATCTAATTTTCCTTCGCTTATTAAATATCAATAGTTTAAAACTATTCAGGTTAATTAAAATCAAGCTTTATAAGAAGAGAAAATTATTAATCGATAATAGCATAAATAGTAGAGTAGTATATATCGAAGAAATAAAAATATTAATTATTACACATCAAAAGATAGCTTCCTCATACACCCTAGAGAAAATGTTTAGCTATTCATGGAGAAAATAACAAAAGAAAATTGAATAAACATCTGATTTTATTAATATAGAAAAATTTACAATTATTTTTTTATTTTATGTTGAGTCAACGACATATTTTCATGAGTAATGAATGAAGCACGGATCATGAGAGCAACTGGATAAGACTGTTTGGTGTTGTTATGAAGAAAGAACGGCTCTGGGTGTAGTAGAAGCTTGAACTGTTGATGAACTAGTGAAGAAACTGTTGCTATAGATATACATGGTAACAGGTTCAACGGCAGTTTACAAGTGTTGTTTCTTCTTCTTCTTCTTCCTCACTTCGGTCTGAGTTGAAGAACAACTCTGGAAAAAAAATCATCTTGATTTGAGCTCTCTCTAATCACCCCCCCCCCCCCCATTTCTTCCCCAACCTCTTCTATTTATACTAATCCATCGAATCAACCCTCAATCACGTCACATATCTTCACCGAATTTTTATTTAATGAAAAATAATTCTCGTGATGATTTTTTCTTCGGTGACCTGATTTTATTCCCTTTTTTCTGATTTTCTTTCCTCTTCTGCCAGCTCGATCTAACGTTGTTGCCTTGTTGTTCTTAACAAAAATATCGAAGAGTACAACAACTACTTCGGTAAACTAGGAAAGTGTAAATTTTTTTCTCGTGAAGAGAATATATGATTTCGTTTTTATTTACATGAGAAAATATCTCACAAATCCTATTTTGCTCTAGTCTCCTATACTTGTAAAACTCTTTCATATTAGGAAAGAATGTCTTCTTGTCCTTAACCTCTCAAAATCTCCTTCCAAAGTCACGCTGAAGAGAAAAATTTCCTGCCTTGAATTAAATTTGAAATGGGCATGGGTGCTTTTAGTAATTCGAGGGTTCCTTTATCAGTTCTTGGTGGGTTCCTTTAACACAGTTAAGCTAATTTTTCCATGCTTTCCAATTCTCCAAAAAATACCTACAAAAGAACAATATTAGTACAAAATAATGACTAACAATATATTAAAATGAACTCAAAAATAAGACATATAAATGTGTCTATCAGTTCCACAAGATTATATCTAATCTTGACTTAGATAGATATTGTGAGGTTGATTCAGTTAGGTTTCATGACGTGTAAACCTTAATTGTTGAGGTTTATTTGATATATTTCTTACCTGGACATCCCTCAAAGTAAATATATATTCATTTCCTGGATCGTAACATATTAAAAGGAAATCAAATAGGTGTCATGTTGGAGGAAAGGTAGCACTAGTCTTCACGAAGGACTGTGGAAAAACTCTTAAGCCTGTAAACGACGTAAGCTAGGGGAATCATGTGTAAAAGGTCTTGCGAGACCCAAGATACGTAAGGGGCACAAATGAAGC
Source organism: Papaver californicum (assembly GCA_023531435.1). NCBI lineage: Eukaryota > Viridiplantae > Streptophyta > Magnoliopsida > Ranunculales > Papaveraceae > Papaver > Papaver californicum. Next base: position 1,818,417 of record JAJJMC010009272.1, on the reverse strand, counting down.
TGAATAGCTTAGAGGGTATATTCGGTCTCAACTATATTCTAGTCCAAAGTATGACAGTAGTCTAGTGTCTGTATCATTTTAATAGAGTGTGGTGTTCAAAGTGGACGATGTCCCGGGATTTTATTGCTATATTGCAAGTTTCCTCGTTAACAAAAATTCTGGTGTCTTGTGTTATTTTCTTTCAGCATTATATTGTTTATCCTTATAATTAAAATATCAAAAGTATTATGATGAGTGTATAAACACTTCATAAATTACATCTTAATTTACAATTGTTAGTTCTCTATTTTGTACATATTCGATGGTTTTCTTTAGTTTTGCAGTATTTGACAAATAAAGCTCGATTGGACCAAAATGTAGAACTTTGCCCGTAAATTGGACAAAAACAGAAGCCAGACTCATATATTACCTTGCTATCTCAAGACATGGATGGGTTAAGCCCATTATGACTGAAGTAAAAATTATTCATGGATGTAAATATGGGCCCAATTAAGTCTGTGACTTGTAGCTTGTGATATGGAAAGAAAATGAAATAAATAGAAGGAAAACATCATGAATGGAAATAATATATGGGAAATTATATTATTTATTTTTGTGGAATATATGCAACCAAATTTGGAAATTTAAATTGCCTTGTCTGTAAAAGATTTGGGGGATCAACATAATATCTTCCACATATGGAAAGCAGAGGAGAAAATCTCCTAAACAAGGAAGATATAAAATCATTAGTTGGAAATCTACATATTTTCCATATTTCCCATAATTGTTATTTCATTTATTTAGTATAAAATCATTAGTTGAAAATCTACATATTTTCCATATTTTCCATAATTATTATTCCATTTATTTAGTAAGTATTATAACTAAATACTATATTAATTAAATGAGAAGATTGATGAAGATTTTGAAGACTTGGGTATAAGGGGTCAAATACACATGAAGAAGGGAGTTCATTTTCTAGTTGAAGAGAGTAGTAGTTTAGTTTAGGATTTTTTTTTTTAGTTCTCTTTCTTTTTTCTTTTCTGTAATGGAGTAATCTTTCTACTGGGGTTGAAGATGGAGTCAATTATAGTATGTAAGAGGGTCATGTATTTTTTATAATAAAATATTTTTTTGAGGTTTAATTGTTCTATTAATTTCTCTTCTTATCAAGCTTCGTTCTTATTAGTTTTGAATAGTCTTCGGCTATTGACATTTTATAAGTGAAGAAAATTAAATTATTTTGGTTAATTTACAACAAAAGTTGTTAGTATTTTTTTTAACCTTTATATTTTCCGAGATGTATCAGTTGGGTCTGATAGTCTTGAGTTATAGCATGAATATTATTAAATATTGTCTGAGAATTTCACATGATTTAATTAGTGGAATCCAAAGCCCTAGTTTTCTCTTAATAGTTTATTTATTCTTTTTAGTAATTTTTATTTTTTTAATTCATTTTGTTTTATATTTTGGCATAATATTTATCGAAAATTAAAAGATAACAATATTTTAGTATCTGTGGACGACCCGTATTTTGTATATTATCTCATCGATAGCCGTACACTTGCGGTCTACAATTAAAATATCCCATCATATTATGTTAATCAATATAGATATTTTTATCTTATTAGTAAATATCCTACAAGACTTGTTCTTGTTGAATTCAGATCTTGAAATATAGAGCACACAAGACTTTGTCTAGAATGATTTCACATCTTTAATGTTCAAGTACATACTAGGTTGACCTTGTGGGTTTGTATCCTTATTAGATCATCCAAATGATTGTCCATACAGTTTCACGAACGAAAAATTCGATGGTGTACTAGGTACCCTCTCATTTTCATGAAGTACTATAGGTGTGGAATAACCCAAGACCAAGTGGAGCGATGAATATGCGATAAAAGTGGATAAACAAAAAGAAAATAGCTTGGTTGGTCTACCTGGACCAAGCTAACCAAGAGCTTTCACCTCCTTCTTGTATAATTAAAAGACGATTCAAACGAGTCAAGAATCACTGAATTCTGATACAGATTGAAGAAGTTATGAACAAAACACTGAAACCCGGTTGGATTTGGTTATTATTAGCTATTGGTCCTAGTTGGATCTGCGTGGAAATGGGAAAAAAGAGCGCGTTTTGGGCTTATGTTTGGACGAAATTGTCTCCTAACTAACTTGGGTATTTGCAAGTTTTTGGTGCACAGACTTGTTCCGGGCAATTTCCTACTTTGCCTAGGTTTCCTAATGTAATAAGGATTAACATGAGGTTCTAAAAGCATATTTAAAGGGGAGCTTAAAACAACCTTTACACACATTAGTTTACCCTTGTAAAGGGGACTAAGATTTTTATATTCTTCTCAATATTTACCATAGGCTTTAGTAAATCCATGAGTAGCTAATTATTTTATTGATTGGAATGTAATCTGAAGTTCTAAACATGCAAATCAATCTGGTTGTGGTTATTTTTAATATAAATAATCTCTTTTATCATTGATATTCTACTGTTAAAATCGCCATGTATCTTGTTTAGGATGCATACTAAGTGAACATGTATTCATATTTAAAGCTAGGTTGTTAATACGGAAACTTTGATAATTTTTAATTACAAATAGCATAATGTGATTAATGATTATAGTGATATTTTCTTTTAATTGCATGTAGAATTTGACTTTTATTAAATGGATTACTTGTGGTAAATTTATCACATTTATTAGCTTATTTCATATATTTTAAAGCTCTTAGAGGTTTAAACTTAATTACGCAATGCGTTTGGTTATTTTCTAGGTAGAATTCGTGTATATATCGTTATGGGTATATGATGATTCAAGGAAATTAACTGAATATACTCACGGTGAGATATTCTAGGGCTCTTGGTATGAGAAAGAGTGGATATCAGTTTTAATCGATTGATGAATATGTTTGGTGATGGGAGATGAAACCTCTAACTAGTATTTTCCAATTTTCTGCTTGTTCATAAATACTTTTGTTTTAGTTTAGTTTAGTTTAAATTAGTTTTGTAATTCGACAAACCCCATCTGGTAACTTAAGAATTCGACAACAAATAACAATTTCATGTTTTTTGTGGTACGATACCTTATTACTTTTGCACTTGTTACTTATGAAGTGTATGAAATATTTTGACTGGTTTGACACCTGTTACCTCTCCAAGAGGCAAAAGCTTATACAACTGAGATATTTTACACGAATTATGTAAAGGAAGACGTTCTCGATTTGATCATGTTGGAAGAGACGTTATTATAAATTTTTAAGTTAATTAACATCAACTACAATAGTGCACATGCTCCTCTGATCATAACAAATATATTTTCCATCTTACATACTAATACGAAAACTTTTGGTTTTGTAAAGTATTATCCGATGAATTAAATGACATATGCTCATGGTAATTTCTGGCTTTTAACAACATTAGGTTATACCTTCAGATAATGACTTCGAGGGCCATTATATAATTACGCCTTTCAATATTAGAAAACCATAGTATTTTTACTATACATATTTACCATCAACCATTGATTACCTTTTGAACCCAAAATCACATTGATTGTAGCTAGAAGTATATAAAATATACAAATAAATCTCCAATAACTTCCTCTTGTAAGGCCGACGAGATAATAATTCACCTCAGAATAAAATTATAGACACTTTCATAATCAAAAGAAATCTATCTCACGATCAATGAAGTCACTTTAAGAACTAATGATATAAGCTAACAAATTTGGTGCAAATCCTTTAATCTTTTGTATCATACTGTATTTTTACTTCAAGTTAACGGTTTTAAATCCTAGAGATCAATACAATGAGGGGAAAAAATCAATATTATATAATATATGTCATCCAACCTTTCCATCATGAATTGTGGCCCCAAATCAATCTCTGAGGCAAACTTGTGGCCAAAGTCTCGTGGCCATAATATGGACGCTGATAAAAATTCAACTATCGAGATCCAGAAATTACCCTATGAGCCAAATCTGGCCTATGACCCAAGTTTCCTTAGTAGAACCTTATGGTCAAAAAGTTGTTGTTGTACCTTTGGCCCATATCTACACATTATAACCCAAAATCTACATCGTGCCCCGATCTTCGGCATAGGGCTCACAATTTTTTAGTCCCTAGATATACCACGTGGTCCAATTGTAATGTGATATTTGTGTTTTGACTCTAAAATTATCATTGTGGCCCATAATCTTCCTCTTGGTACTAAAGTTATTATTATTCCAAATCTAAATTGTAACATAAAATATGCATTGTACCTTATGATCCAAAATTTTCTTAGTTTTCATAGATGTATCCTGTGGCCTGAAATCTACATCGTTATCTAAAATCTGCATTTTCACCAAGATCTGGCATTATGACCCCTAATTTACATGCGGCTTAAATTTTCATCAGGACACCAAATCTGTATCGGGCTCCAAATTATGTATTACGACTTATAATTTTTCTCTTTATATGAAGTTAGTATTTGGTTTGTGATGGAAAAATTTGTGTCGTGACTCAAAATGCATGTCATGGCCCGAAATTTATCATGTGGTCCAATTTTTGGATTTTGATCTAAATTCTTCCTAATGACCTAATTATCTCGTGATATAATCCAAAAACCACCTCCACTATGACCTATAATCTATCATTAAGACACAAGCAGGTAAATTCCTGCAATTAGACTAAGATGATGCTAATCAATGATTATAAGGCGCATTTTGCACCACAACGTTGTCCCACTAGAGTTAAAATCTAACAGTATGTAACTATATTACTTTAAGACTATGTAGATTATTTCTACGGAGATTTTAAGCTCAGGTTCAAAAAATTATTATTTATATTGTCAAGTCTAAAATATTTTTTAGTTTCTATGACATCTATAATTATTTAAAATTATAAAAAATATCTAAATAACTCGTTATGCATCATACTTTTTCAGGGGTATAATTGATAACTAAAATATAATATAACATATCTAAACATCTGTGCTTTGGAATTTTATAAATTTTATCTCATTTGAAAGTTTTTAAAGAGATCTACACGACGAGTACAAACAACAATATCAAATTTAGATTTAATTTTTTTAAGAAAAAACCGGAGGTGTTTATAATTTTAGGCATAAATTTCAAAAATTGGATACATAGCCATTATGCAGCCACCACAAAAGATGCATAGCACATTATGCAACAACCACAAGGAATGCATGACACATTATGCAGCCATATTTTGGTTTATGCATCCACTAATTTTCCTTTGCAACTAAAGCGATGTGTGCCTAAAAATCATTCCAACAAAAAAAAGATGCATAACAAATTATGCAACCACCACAAATGATGCATAACACATTGTGCAACCATATTTTGATTCATGCATCCACTAATTTGGCTATGCAACCACTGATCAAAACGGTGTATATGCCTCGAAAATAACATTCCAATAAAAAATGGATACATAATGCAATGTTATGCAGTCATTTTGTAGCTGCATAACAGATTATGAAGTCATTTTTTGGTTGATAACAATACTAACAAAAAAATGGATGCATAATGCAATATGCTGCCATTTTCTCGACTGCATAACAGATTATGCAGCCTTTTTTGTAGCTACATAACAGATTATGCATCCATTTTCTCGACTGCATAACAGGTTATGCATGCATTTTGTACCTGAATAACAGATTATGAAGCCATTTTTTGTTTGATAACAATGCTAACAACAAAATGGATGCATAATGCAATATGCTACCATTTTATCAACTGCATAACAGATTATGCAGCCTTTTATAGCTGCATAACAGATTATGCAGCCATTTTCTCGACTGCATAACAGGTTATGCAATTATTTTTGTAGATGCATGATAGATTATGCAACCATTTTTTGGTTGATAATAGTGCTAAAAACAAAATAGATACATAATGCAATATGTGATATAATCCTTATTGAGGTCCTTTAACAACAAAATGATGTTGATCAAAATTGACAAAAGGATTCCAAATGTTAAGATGAAAGAAAATTTATTGAGGTCATTTAACAACGCAATTGGTGCAGAAACTAACATAGCTAGACCTGTTAAAACCTTAGATGACTTATGTAAATCAACTTCACACAATACGGTGTTCAGGTTGTTATTTATAGAGATGGTAAATGAAATAAGAGCCAAGATAACCTCCAAGTATATAAAACCAACGACTATGATTTTTCCCTTGTCTCCAAATGCTTGTTGATTTGCAATCTCAGAGTATTTTGTTGACTCATCATTTATCTCGAGACACGAACCTAAGAAATATGAAGTATATGCACCTAAAACCCTAAAACCAACTAAAACCACTGAAGATGCACATCCCCTATTTTGTAATCTTGCATACGACATTGATAACCGCCCCAGTCCTACAAAATAAGAACAAGAACAAAAGAAATTAGAAAAATAAAAACATAAGATATTTGAGGGATTTCTTTCAATTCAGTCCTTAAAGGCCACATACCAATAATTATATCACATAAGTTGATCATAGTAAGAATGGATCTATCAGCTAGCCTTGTTTTCAAGGGAACCCATTTCGTAAAAAAATCAAAATCTATCAGAGAAAAAAAATCATTTCTCTTTGTGGAAAATAGACACAACGATGGAGATTGGAGAAGAAGAAGATGGTTAAACGCTCTCTTGATGGTTAAAAACATGAGAAAGGATTATAAGCATCAATAGGAAGGAACATAGTCTCTTGATAAAGCTTTAACATTTCTGTTCACGAATAAGAAATTATAAAATCAATTTTCTAGGGTTTAGACTTAAATCTTCTTAGAGTCTCAAAGTCTACTCTCTAGGGTTTGCGAAATCAGATTATTCAAAGTCAGTTGATTTCTATAAAATGGGTTTACAGGTATGAGATTAGGTTATTGATTTCTCGCAGGTTTAGGTATTATGTTTGTGTTAATTAATTGAAGGAAAAAGAGGTGAGGGAGAAGGAGACAGAGAGAAGGAGAAAGAGAATGAGAATGAGAATGAGAGAGATACGGGGAAATAAAACGAAAAGACACAATTTTAGAAAATATGGGTCTCTCAGAAATATTCACCGAAGAAAAAGATATGTGGGTGAAGTTTTCCGTCCGGGGGTTTATGAGTGAAAAAAATGGAGAAAATGAGCCTGGCAATAGATTTCACTGTTCTCATTAATGTTAGGGGTGAGCAACGGATAGGAGGGTGCAAATTTGGTACCACCCGCGTCCAATCCATCAAAATAACGGATTTTAAAAATACATCCGCATCCAGTCCATTACACAATGGATTTGATACCTACGGATGAGTGGATGAACCGGATAGATGCAGGCCATGAGCTATTGTATGGCATGCCAAGTACAAAGAAGTTCTATAGATCTTATAATAAAACACACACCGGCAAATGAAATTAAAATGTACTTCCGAGTTTATAATCGATATAGTGATTTACCAACTACTCAAAATTTTGTACCATATTAATGACTTCCAGTGCACCTCAGTTTATGTTTCATGAATCTAGAAAAATTCAAACATGACTTCAATTCCATAACATGAAAGGAAAATTCAGGCACAGGGTAGTTTAAGTGTCAGCATCGCACTTACGATATCAATCATAACATCATTCAGTGACAAATGACAAACTATAGCACCAATTTCAACCAAACAAAATACAAACATTTTAGCTTAAATTCCGAGATGAGTGTCCAATGGATGGGTGATATACCACCCTCATTCAACCCGTGAAAACAGCCGGTTTAAAAAATTCACCCACGTCCAATCCATCAAAATGTGGGCTGTATATCCACATGCTAAAGTTCGAATTGGACCGGGTGAAATCTGCAGATATGGTTATTTTACTCACCCCTAATTAATGTTTGGGCTCGAACACTTTTTGACCGGGAAACTCAAGAGAGGATAGTTCTTCATCATCTTTTTGAAAAGTAGGAAGTACGAATAGGTATTATTCTGATGGGCCTTGTTAATGGCAGATCCATCTATTAAGAAGTTATTAACCGGAGGTCCAAAATAAAAAGAAGAAAAGTTTTTGGATCCAAATCTTTAATATCTGGTCCTTCACAAGTGCAAGATTAGAATGTGATATTTCTAAATTCCCAAATATCCTTCAAACTATCAAATCTTATTTTCATTTTCTTTGTTTCCCTTTCAACCTCTTAGATCCAAAACCGAGAGATGCTATAAGAGATGTTTTTCTTGGGTTTTCAGCAACGAACGGGAGATTAGTTATTTCGATCTTATTTGATTAGCCGAGATTAGTTATTTTTAATCTTGTTTCATATTCATTTGAAGATATTTGGATTCTAGTTTTTATTGTGAAGGATAAATTCAATTGAGATGCAATATATGAAGTTGTTACTCCTTACATATCAAGGTAACTAAGAATTAGTTAAGGTTTTTATTTTTATTTGATTCTTATGTTGATTCATCAATTCATTTCAATCTGTTGTTGAAGATCTTATATTTAAGTTAGGTTTTCAATATTTTTGGTTATGTTTAGGTAAAGTATCATCCATTTTTGGTGTAATTGAAATATCATATAGTGCGATTCGATGATTAAAACTCGGTTTCATTATCGGTTTGGTTAGTTCGTCACTAGATTTTTCAACAAATGAAGATTCAAACTAGTTTCTGAATTTTTAGTTTTGAGTTTCATAAGATCCAACAATACATATATGTTGTACTGGTTTTTCAACAAATGAAGATTCAAACTGAAAAGATGAGTACTGTAGACATAGACTTAAAAAGCTTATCATGGATATTATTTTATTGATGTATAAAAAATAAATTGAATGTATATTTGATGTACTGAGAATGATTATGGAGGAATATTATGGTTATTCTTTGTCATGTTTATACCTAACTGTGTATTGCATTCTCATATTTATCAGCATCTTCACTCTACTGTCATAGGCACAAGTTGTTTATGTTGCAATTGTTGTCAGTTTTTGAATGGGTGCAATAATTGTTAGATCTATTCTTATATCGATGGTCTTGTAATTAGATTTATATCACTACAACCAAATGATTGGGATGATTAACTTAAACTATCTCAATATTCTCAGTGCAGATATTAAACACTGGTTAAACCACGGTATATAATGATTGCACTGGAAAGAACTTTGAAATTGTAGCTAGATAATATAATTATAGTAATACTTTTTTGAAGGTTCAAAGAAGTTGAAGTTTTTATCCGGTGTTAGGTGTTGTGAATTTCTAATCGCACTACTGATCTTTCATACACAAAGCGAATTCCAAAATTTTACTTTGTACTGAGTTTTAGCCTTCAATCACTTTTGTGGTTACCAGTAAGAATGATTTAACTTGTGTTTCAAATTCAGACCGTTTAATTCTACCTTTTCCGTTGTATTGTAGTTCCGAAAATCTTAGGCATAAGTTGTTACTACTAGTAAAGTTCCATAAAGGTTCCTCTCAAATTTACTATCAACCCCAAATAAACAGGCCAAGTAAGAAAATTTTTGTAAGTTGTGTAATGGGCTACCATTGAGACCAGTTTACATGCTTGCATCATGATTTGTCTACTGGATTGATTATCTGTGTGGGAAACATAATTGGAATCTCTACACCGAGTCTATTTTGAAGGAGATAAGTATATTAGCCATGTTGTACTACAATTTTTTGGTGGATGCCCTGCTATCTAGTGGCGGTTTCTAAACGTAAAATGTGTTGATTTATGTTGGTAATGCCTTAATAGTTGTGGGTATTAATGCAGGTTCACTTATGAAACTTATGGAGAAAAGGCTTGAATACCTGAAGGCTGAAGTTAGAATAGAATAAAAGTATTTTTTATCGGTTCTTTTTTTTCTTTTTAATGAAGCCATTATCCACTTGCTTTCTCAGTATATATTAGATGTACCTAATTTCTAATCGTGTATTTGAAAAATTAGAAAATCGATATGCAATTAAGCAAATAAGTCTAATGGTTTTTTCTCTAGTATATCTAATTATTGTACTTGTAGATCATGAAAAAATAAACCACAACGTCGAGATAAGTGTCGAATATATAAAATAAAAAAAATTAGATATTTTCTTTTGGTCTAGCATATATGTATTGCTGGATCATACCATAAAAATCAATTGCAATGTCAAAATAAGTGTTCAATCCATGAAAACCACAATATCTTTTAACCAGTTTTTTTAGTACAACATGTATATACTGCTAAATTATACTATAAAAATCAACTACAATGTCAAAATACGTGATGAATTTATAAAAATAACAACATTTTAACCAGTTTTTTTCAGTGTCGGATATATGTACTGCTGAATTATACAATAAAAATCAACTACAATGTCAAATAAGTAAAAATCTATGATAATAAGAAAATTTAACTAATTTTTTTCCATTATAGCATATATGTATTGTTGGATCTTACTGTAAAAATGAACTACAATATTAAAATAAATGTTGAATCTATGAAAACAAGAGAATTTAGACAATTCTTTTGGGTACAACATATATGTACTGCTGGATTATATTGTAAAAATCAACAACAGTGTCAAAATAAGTTGTAGAAAATCACAAAATCCAACCATTTTTTTTCTTCAGTACAACATATATGTATTGCTGGATCATACAATAAAAATCAACTAAAATGTTAAATGATAATTTTATGAAAATAACAAAATTTAACAAAAAAAAAATTAGTTCAGCAAATATGTAACCCATTTTTTTCAATACAACATATATGTACTGCTGAATTATACTGTAAATATCAACTTCATTGGTAAAATAATTGTTTAACCTATGAAAATAAGAAAATTCAACAAATTTGTCCAGTACAACATATATATACTGCTGGATTATACTGTAATAATCTACTACATTACCAAAATAAATGATAAATCTTTGAAAATCACAAAATCCAACCAGATTTTTCAGTACGGCATATATGTACTGCTGGATCAAACTGTAATTTTTTTTCTTCATCTAGTTCTTGTGTACGATCACTTCTTCTACTGTATTACTCTCTTGTATAATCTCACATACTCTTCAATCTTGTTCTCAACATCATTCAACCAAAATTTTAATTAATTCTTATTGATCCATGTAAATATCGTTAGAAGGAAAAGAAAATAAAATCGGAAGAAAACACCCTAACTATGTACGAATTAATGAAGGAGACGATAGACCTGAAATAATTGCACCCAATCTCTCTTTGGGATGTATTTTGTGAATTTTAGTCTTGGATCCCACGGATTTGTGAAAGAGAATAGGGATCGAATATTTATTATATTGATGCACATATGAAAAATAAAGGTAGCTAGATAATTTATAATTATGGACTCTAGAATAAATTTAGTTTCATATCAGACCCTATCATAATTATTTATTTGGGCCTAAGACCTATCGTTAAATATCCCTTTTGAAAATGGTAGAAAATGTATCTCACCCCCTGTTTGACAACAATGACAAAGCATTATCTTCAAAAAGATATTTGGAGATACACTACCTATGATTGTCTAATTACAATCAATTTAATTAAGGCGAGATCACAAACAAATATCCAAAGATACACAATTGCAAGAAATATCAAATATGGGTGTGATGGAGTGGTCCTCAATAATCCACCAAACTAATTCATGCATAAATTCATATAACTTTTCGTACCCCAAATATCCGGCCCCGTATTCATCATCATGTTTACCCTACCCCTTATAATCGGACATTCATTGATTTCATATTCTTCTTACAAATTCGGTATATCATAAAAGATTGTACTATCTCATGTGTTAATTTTCTGACACAATTTTGTAAATTCTGCAGGGAAATGTAAACATAGGTGTGCCCCAAATTATTCTCCATTGTGCGATATTTAATCCACTGCAGGTACAAGCATGTGTTTTTGTCGCTGGATTTGTTTTAGTGCATTTTCTCGAGAAGGTAAGCTGGATTGTCAATGACCATGTTGATTCCGTATGGACTGATTTTGTTGGGTGTTGACACCAAAATAAAGATCTTGGTTTGGGATTTGGGTCAATCCGCTTTAGTGATGAATATAATTGTTTCATTGCTCATCACATTTGTATTTTACCGTCTCCATGTCGGGGTCTTCTTCTTCCTCCTCCTCGTAATCATCAGCTCTCCTTCGTCGTCTTCTTCAATGGGTGAAAGACCTGTCAAATTGCAAACAACTATCAGGTTCACTGTGGCTACCCTGAGGCAAAATTAAGTTGCACGGTCTATGTCAAATACATATGAGTATATGACCACGCCAAGTGCATATTGTTAGCTTCAATATGCCAATTGAAAAAAATGAAACATCAAATAATTTGCAAGAGCTTAATTAGTTACCGGACATAGAAACTTTCGTCATCCTCATAATCTCATCATCATCATGGTTGCCGTTGTCGCTATCAGAATCGTCTTCATAAGCATCCAATTCATGTTTTTCGATGCCTTGAATTAACTTACGCTCCGATGCAGCAAATAACCACGTAACACTCATTTGTCTATTGATCATACGTGAAGCATAATAAGGGACCTTAGTATTCGCCTTATGGCCGGAACTAATCAAGCCATTGACAAACATAATACAATCCATCAAACTTTCTTTAGCTAATCCTTTCATATCATAAGCTTGTGATCTTCTCCATAAACTCTTATTATGCGAATTTGTCGGGCACGACAAACTTAATGCCCTGGTTGAATCGCTAATAGCTAAATCTGGCTCTCTTAATAGTAAATAACATTGAGATCTATTGCTATAAAGAATCATCCTTTCTTTTCTCATTTTCAATGGACATAAGTTTATACCTCTTGTAAACTTCATCATAGCTTCTTCGATATATCCCGACCGAAAACTCTTGTTTCCTTGTTGTTTCATTGCACCCACTAGAACCCTTCTTTCTTCTATATCTTCTTCACTGAATTCCATCTCTCTCTGTCTTCTCTCCACACTCCAATCCCATATTTCCTTTAACGCGTTTATGACAACAATGCTGCCAACGTCCTTGGCTTCATTGAAGTTGAATAAGAGAGTTTCGGCAATGGATTCGCCGACTCTTTTACGTATTCCTCCTAAGGTTTTCATTTCCACAAGATCGGCAAGAACTAAAACTGATATCTCCATAACTTTAAATCTAGTATCTTGGTCTTTAAGAAGTAAAAGAAGACAATCAATACCCATATATTGCCAATCATCTGAAGATCTTGCAAGATTGCAGAGACTTTGCATAACATGTTTTGATTCTGAAATACATTTTCTTCCTTTTTTACTATAACATAGAATTCTAATTAATCCAATACCACAAGGTGATGTATGATTTACTAAACCTCCCCACATCGTACTCAAATCTTTTAAGAACCCTGGTTTGCAAATAAGATTGAAAGATCTTTCTTTACAAGCAAAACAATTTAAAAGATAAATAGACCAACATTGGAGTTGACTAGCCCATTCTTCAGCTTTGACGTTCTCCATTTCTGACCCTCCAACACCTCTAGTAAGTAAATCACAGTGATACCTTAACCTTTTCTTCTTATCCTTCACTGCAACAAACTTAACGTACACCACATCAAGACAAGTTGAAGCAATTTCCATGGCTAATTCAATAATCTCCTTTTCGTATTTAGCAACGGAATCGAAAGTAGTTTTGTAACTAGCAAGATGGCCTAATGCACGAACTGCAACTCGTTGTTCAACCCAACTTATTTTTCCTCTCATTAACTCCATTAGTGGTAGAATAACACCTGATCTTACAGCTTTTTCTGCAAAATCGATCTTATTCATCGTGTAAGAACCGATAACATGTGCAGCATAATACGGTATGAATATATTTTGATCTCTGAGAAGCCAATCTGTGTTGTGAAGACCTTTATGAATTAAACTAGCCATGCATTCAAAGACACCTGAAGAAGGGAATTCAGGATCATTAGGATGTGTCATGGCAATGTTCCAGAGAGTACTAAGAACAAGAACATGTTCTTGATCATGTTTAAGTGGTATTTCTTTGAAGCATTTGGATATTCCTGTTTTTCTTACAGATGGTTTTGACTGTTTCATGGTACAGAAGAAACAGAATGGGTTTGAGCAATTCAGCTCCATGAGGATGTTGCTAGGATTATTGCTGCTGCTGGTGGATATTTTCTGATTACTCTGCAGATCCATGACTAACTGAGAGAAAGAGAGAGAATTTTGGAAATGAAGTTGGTTGAGGCGGGTACTGTCTGTAGGGTTCACAAACCACAATTGTCAGACTATATATCAGGTAGTGGCAGGATATTTGCACCCAAAAATATATTGTCTGAAAACAGTGAAGTACACTGGTACTGAGAATTGTACTTTGGGGAATTGGCTACCTCGTTCATCATCCATCTCCGGGTGAAGCAGGTCCAGACGGACTCTTATGTTGCCTCTGTTACCCCCTGAAGGAAGAGTTTCATAGCCTAATTGACCTTATAAACAATAGTCCTGTGCTATGCTATTCACCTCGTTGCCAATTGACTTTGAGTTGGATTACCCTCCACTATGCATCTATACCGCAAATTTCACTGTTAAAACTATTTATCTGAGACAAGATGCGCGGATATAGTCTAATTCAATCTTTTTCAGCATTTTTAGTAACAAAACATTAGTAGTTAATTTCTAGGTTTTGCTTTTACAATTACCAAGCTTTTCTCTTGTATGTGGATAATAAAGGGGAATAGCTCGTCTTTACATTTTAAATGCGGAATTACAGGCAAAGTTATCTCCACCTAAGTTAAAAATTTCCAAGTAGATGAAGTGAATTTGTCCATTCTTGGTGCAAATCAAGACAATGGAATGTGGATTACATGGATTCCCTTATTATTACTTATTTCTGATGTAGATGAATGATGCATTGTGGATCATGTGCATATCCCAACTGGCTAGAGTAGAATTTAAACAATACCTAGTTGATGATGCTTTCTATTTTTAACTAACTTTCCACCGCACGTTAACTAGATTCAGGTAGCAAGAAGATGATTGGAGGAGAACTGAAGAGAAGTAGGTGGATTATATCTCTTGCCATGATGTTCTCTAGATTTGATTTTTGAGTTCCTCACTTTATTGAGATCCAGGGATGCAGTTCAGTTGTATGAACAACAAACTGATCAGTGGTCCCTAATACTTCAGGTTCTGGCGGCAACATGTTCATTGCAGTCTATGCTTCTTATAGCATACATGATTGTCTAATATATATGCCTCAAATGGGATGTTAGTTACAATATAAACCTATTATCTTAAGATTACACATGACCCATAATCTCAACTTAAAAAAAAAAGTCTTGGACTTGAGATTTGTAAGCATAATTTCAAATGATAACCTAGTGTGTGATTATGCAGAAAGAAGAGGAATCGGCGGAAAAGCAGACGGGGGACCACCGGTTTATGTCGGAGGAGCTTCGCCCATGCTGAGAACGACCGGTCGTGGTCCCCAAATAGGCTCCAGCCAATCCAGTTCAGAGTGCGAAAGAAAAGGCTTCAAAATTGTAAGCATTGCCTAATATAATAAGAGTCCTTAAGTTGTGCATGCTCTTAATCTGTGAATAAACAACATTCATAGTACAAGTTCGGTGGTGGTCTCAAGAAAATGCGGCTGCTTTATATGGAAAAAAAGTTTAAATGGATTTAAGTATACAAGTGGTTATATGCCTAACTCTTTTTAGGTTAGTGTCTGCTGCGCTTTTAAAATGCATTTTGATGATGTTGCAGTTCATATGAGGACATCTGTTTGTATCCTAATTAAGGTTTATGGACTCAGATACACTTCTTTTATAACTTTCTCTTAATTCAAGAGGAATGCTATAGCAAAGCTGCACATGAAAAAAAAAAGATAAAAAAACAAAAATGAATTATATTTTGGTTTGATCTTTGGGGTTGTTGAAGGGATGCAAATGTATAGTGTGAGTTTTGGAAGTTGCCCGATGCAAATATTAGAAAGGCTCTAATTGCCTGAGGATGGAAGGGATTATTTACTCACCCGCGGACAGGTTAGTTTGTCCGTTTTTTGTTGCATGCTCATTTTCCATTTTGTTTCTCTAAAATCTTCCAATGTTTGACGCTTCCCGCACCAAAAAAGATTAACCATCTTCCAGTTCCAGTCAACTTCAGCTCTTCGTCTGAGAGAGAATTAAAGATGCACGCGTCCTCAGGTGTTGGGTGCTGAAATCACTACAATCCTCCAATAGTGTAACACTGTTAACGTTTCCTCCAACAAAAAGATTAATATCTTCCAACGGGAGATTTCGTTTTTGTAGATTAAGCAAGGGTTTTGACTGAAACAGAAGTACTGAATATCTCAAACCAGACCTGTTGCTGAACATTTTCAGTGTTCCCAACAAATCTTTAATCCAGGTACTTCCAAAAACTTGCAAAACTTTAGAAGCAGATAGAATAATAGATATAGGCAAATAATCATGACAAAACCCAAGCAGAGTAGCAGAAGCAGATGTTAATTCCACAAACGGGTAAGAAGAATGGAATGATCAAATCAGACGACTGAAAACAACATTCAACAAAATAGGAGTGACATCAAAAGTCTATACACTATATAGGAAGCTACAAACAACTTAAGTCTGCCCTGTTACTACTACTGATCAACTACTGAACACAAAAAAGCATTTACACATAGCTCCATTTATAATGCCCGCAACACCTCCTAGATATACCTCTGACTGGTTCAATACATATCACTTGATGAAGTGAGGATTGAGCAACCCTGAGATCTCAAGAAAACCAACACGTTCTTTGCCAGCAAAGATTTTCTTCAGCTTCTCGTCACACACAATGATTTTCTTGTTCTCTGGGTCCTGCAGTTCGTAGCGAACAAATACAAATGAGTTAAAAGAGAACTGAGTCAGCACTGAATTCTAAGAAAATCACATCAACAATGTTTATAGTGTGGATAACCTTTTATCATACAAGAATGATACAATCAGGGTTTGATTAGATTCTATAGGTCATGGGTGATAGAGAAGAATCATAAGTGCATTTGCCTGAGACAGAGATGCAATTGTGAAAAGACCATTGATAGGAGTGATGGAATTATGCATGCTGCGTTGAGATGTGAAAGAAAACGAGGAAGCAAGTACGACTCCATGTTCCCATATTTCATCCGAACCAAGAAAAAAAACAACCCTTTAAGACACAAAGTAGTATCTGCTGTTTGGTTTTCTACCCCTTGACCATGCACTGAAGGTTAACTTAGTAGCAGAACTTCCCACACACTGTAAAGAAATCATGTTTCCTAACGAACTATAACAAACAAAAGCTACAAAACAACTATACAGCCAACACTGGAGAAAAAAAACACTCATATGACGAACAAAAATAACACCAGTTTCAAAAATGCACAATGGTAATTTACGAATTTTATTTTAACAACCATTAAACAAGAGAAAAACTTCCATTGAGAAACCCCCTACTTAAAGGCCGTTTGCTTACAGAACAAATGATTGTTTTTTGACTCATTATAAATTGGAAAAACAAACACAAAGCATTAAAAACATCTGAATGACTTTGACATGCCAGTTGCCATGAAGTTATTCATTAATTATCACCACCTAAACCTCCCAACCAACATTAAGAGGGTGTTTGGTCACAACAAGTAGTTGTGTTTAACATACTAGACCTTCCATCTATCACCACCACCTAGACCTCCCAACCATCTCCATCTTTGAAAGAAAGATTATTTCATTGTGATGTTCCATAATCGACAAAGAATTCTTCTTGAAACTTTGTAGTTTATTAATTGATTTCATGGAGAAAGATACCACGAAATCAGAGTTCAAATGTTCCCACATCTCTTGTGAAGAATCAAAACGAGAAATATCAGTCAGATGTGAAGGAGACAGAGTAGAGGTGATACATCCCATGACAAATCTATCAAGACGTTCAACTAGTCTTCGAATTTGGAAGAAAACGTGAAGTCTTAGTAACAGAACCATCCACAAATCCCAGTAGATCAGTGCTCGTAAGAACATTGACAAACTGGTTTCTCCATAAGATGTAGTTGGTAGAATCAAGTTTGACCGAAATAAAACGATTTACATTGCTAGAGGGTAGTGGGGTTAAATTCAGTTGTGAAGCGGAAGCAACAAATGGTGAAGCCATTGAGAGGTGAACAAAGTTGATGAAGAAGTTTTCAGAAAAACGTAAAATCAAAGCCAAAAAGAGATATAAACAAGCTTCTGAAGAGGTTACGAAGATCAGAACCCTCTCGGTACCATGAGAGGAAGATTATTCGCTTACAGAGAAATAGCAGAGAGCTATTTATAGAAGAAGAAACAATAGACTGCTCACCAACCAAAAGGTGACATAACAGAATCTGTAAGATTCTCTGACATAACAGAATCTGTAAGATTCTCTGACATAACAGAATGAAGAATAACACTAACAATAAAATTTGTTAGCACTAATGTTACTCCTTCTAAACTTATCATCACATCATCAATACCACCATATCCAACACCATCTAACCATCATTTAAATATGATGCTTAGTGGTGTCGCATTGCTATTCCTTTACTATCTAAACAAACGATTTAACCAAAACAAACATCATCAACAAAAAGAACACGCATTGGACGAACACACAAAGACAGCATTCAGTAAACACAAAGGAAAAACAAAACTGCGAAAAGAGTATCGTGAAGAGGCTACATTTTTGGCATAAGGGGTTCCCACACACCCCTTCCCTGTGGTTATATTGAACTCTTTGTTAAAGAAAAGGGTCCAAAACAGACCTTATCCAAAACTTCATACAAACAAAATAAACATACAAAAACTGAACAGTAAACAGAAGAAAAAAAACATCTCATTAAATTAACCTCCGAAGAGAAAATACAGCCACAGACACGACATTAACAAAACCCATTAATTGACCCCAAAAAAAATAAAAAACTTCAATAAAATAGAGTTATCTTCCATTCTCCCTTCTCTTTCTGCCACCACCACCGTCTCTCCACCTTACCTCATCACTAACACCATATTTTCAACACAATAACCATCAAATCTTGTAATATGATTCCTAGTTGTGTCATATTGGCATACACCTATACTAGCATTTCAACTATTACTAACTTAGCATAAGATAACAGGAGCAATCCACAGATGATTAACAAAAATAATATTATCAACATAAACAACACAAGCAGATGAACACACAAAATCACCACAAAAAGAAAGAACAAAAAACAAAAGAGTATCACGAAAAGGCTGCATTTCCCCTCAGACGTTCCATCACCTCTTTCCTATGACTACACTGAACCCTTTGTTAAGGGTAAGGGTCCAAACCCAAAACAAACCTTATCCAAAACTTCAGACAAAAAACATAAAAAAAAAAGAAGCTAAACACTAAAATAATAACATCTCAGTAAATTATCATCGATAATACAGCCACAGACAGCAAAATTAAAGAACACATTATTTTACCCCCAAAAAACACTTTAAAAAATTAACAAAAAAGAAAAAAGAAATGAATGTGGGATAAATTACCTGAAGATTATGCTCCTTAATGTAAGCCCAAATCTGTTTAAGAGCTTGAGTACGAGGAATTTCAGGAACTCCAAGTAATTCTTGCATAGCAGGAGAAATAGGTTTAGGCTTAGTAATCCCTCTTGGTTGGCGCGGTGTTGCAGGCTTAGAAGAAGATGAAGAAGCAGCCGCACAAGTTACAGAACGAACAACTCTTGAGATAACCGAAGAAGGAAAAGGAACACGAGATAATGGTGACAAAGAAGAAGACCTAGTAATGGCTATGTCTGCAGACATAACAGTATACCAGCACGAACAACTCAAAGACATTGCCATTTCTGTAAAGAATTGAAGAATTTCTGGTCTCTAAAACCCTAATTATTTAGGTTTTTGAAGGGTAGGAGGAGAAGGAGAAGGGGGAAAGGCAGACGTTATCCGTTTCAGTGAGGAGAGAAATTGACCTTGTGAGTCTTGTCTGTGAGAAACCAGAGAGAAATTTAATAAACCTCTCTGTACTATTACCCCTGTAGAATCCCTAGAAACATATTGATGTATCAATGGACAAAACTGATGCCACGTTACTGATTCTGTATTTCTGATCGAGGAAGTTAATGCATTTTACCCCGGAGCAGGTTGGACTTGTCTGGCTTAAAATGTATGCCTATTAGGGTTTGGGCTTTAGTAATTTCAAGTGGTAGTCCTTGCTTCCATGGACTGAGCCGCGGATGAAATCAGGTGGATTTGGTCTCACTCACGTCTAGTCCACCTAGCCGACGGATCAGTGGTTTGTGGATGGATTGCGGATTTTTCATGTAACGTTCGTAATTACTCACCTACAACAATATAATACTCAACAATATGTTATTTTTTTGGTTCGACAATAAACTCTTTGATTAATGGTAAATATTATTCGTGAACGACACAATGCAATAATCGAACATAACTAACATGTATTAATATTTCTTATTTTCTAGCCTTTATTATCCTGGAGTAAGAAAATTTATAGTCTTTAGAGCCGGATATTGAGTTGTATTCTAAGTATTTTTGCTCAAAATGATAGCAAAAATGTTCGGATACGGTGAATCTGTTAATTATCAAAGTTAATATTAGAAAAACAACCCTAATTGAAACATTAATTTGGAAGATAAAGATATATAGCTTACCAAGTTCCTATATTAACCTTAATATATAGGGTCGTGTTGTTTGTTGTTTTTTTTTAACATGAAAATTATTAAACTACTACGTACTATTAACGAGGATATATAATATTCTAAAATTCATCAATTACAATTAGATTGGTAAGTCATGAATCTGCATCAACAAATATTTTAGCATAATAGCAGTCTTAGGATTGGAGTCGCATCGGTGGGGAATAATGGAGTTGAAGGTTGAAATGCCTTTGGTCAATGTTTTCCATAAGAAAATATGTACTTTTGATGGACAGTGTCCATAAAAACTTAGTTGGAGGTGGAGGTGTTCGATGCAATTGATTGAAGTTGCTAATCAGGCCTTTGTATCTTGTTGTTGCGATGAAATGCGTGAGTGATGTATGTTTACTCCTTTGTTTTTCGGCTTGATTCATAATTTCAAAATGGGTCTTTAACTTTGATTGTGTCTTGAAGTAGTATCCAAACTCTTCCCTTGAAGGATTATTACTAATAGTGATAACAAAGCAATTACGAGGTTACTAACACTGAAATACATATACAAGGAATTACATATTCAACTAAATTAAACTAATAAAGTTATTAAAATGACTACTGATATCCAATAATTAAACGTAACTAAACTGAAAAGATACAACAAGTATTACAGGCTTAACCTATACTAGAGGGTGTTTTACAGAATGGTCACACTCCCCTAATTGGTTTTACAAAATGGTTATACCTTTAATTAGTGTTTACAAAATGATTTTTTTCCATCCGACTTAACACTTTTGAAAAAAACGATGTTATATTTCCCCAAAATACCCTCCCCCATTTAACTTAAATGGTTGAGTTAGTGGCGGTGGCGGTGGAAGCTACGCTAAACCCCAGAGGAGAAACGGTGAACCATTTGGGTGAATAGTATGTAACGATCCTGAACCGGGCCGGAATTCGCTAAACATTAGAGGGGAAACGGTGAATCCTCGAGGGTGAATGCCATGTAACGATCTTGAACCCAATATTTATGGATAATAAGGTAATTGCGGCGCACAAGTTAACTATGAATAGTGACATAACTCTCCACTTAATGGATAAGTGACTATTTTACAAAGAGTTTGTAACAATGTGACTCTTTTGTGAACCGGATTAAGAAAGTGTGACTGTTTTGGATAATAGTCTACACTAAACTAAGGAAATTTGAGAAGAGGAACTAAACTACTAACTGAACTAGGAATCTAAAACAATACACTAGGGACTGTTAGCAGAGAAAACAAGCATTAATAAATAAAGGTAGTCTGCCGGCCCAATGACTAAACTTAAGTTTTGCTACTAAATTGTTTTGAGAGGATACGATCTAAGTTCAGGTTAAAGTTGTTGCAGTATGTGTTGTTTCATGGTTACTACCATCAGGAAAATCTTAATGAAATGTCCTTTCGGTACTATTTTTTCTTCATCATCTTCTTTTATACCAAGGACTAGTGAAATATTGATAATAGGTGATGATACTGGTGATCTGGCCACCGGAATGTCCCTTCGGCACCGTTTTATTATGCATATCTACCAAACCTAAGCATATTGATTTCCAATTCCTTAAAAGTTGGTTTTTCCAGCTTGGGGATGATGGTCATCCTTTGTTGTCGAAGAAGTTGAAGATGGTCATAAGAAACAACGGCTAGTTGAGGTTGAACTAGGTTTTTATAGGTTATATTCTCTCCAACATGAGTTACATATCCTCTATTGTCAACAAAATCCATGGCTCATTGAATGTTCAATTCACTAATTATAATCATATTCACTGAATTAAGATCCATATCATGAAGAAATTGCTCTAGTTCCCAAAGATGTGCCATAAAAGTGAGTATCCATAATTGTTCTTGCCTCAAAGAAAATTCTAACTAATTCATGGTAACATTTCCAACTAATCAAGATGAATTAAAACCCAAATCTTCAAAAAGACATACCCCTTCTAAACTTCCAAACTACAACAGTCACGACACATATAAGATTGAAAGGGTTATATTTAGGTAATTTAAGGAACCCACCAACAACAAACCAAACTGCTACAAAAGAGGTGTAGTGCACATAACCAATTGGTGAGTAAACAGATTGAAATAGGTGCCTTCCAAGGATCAGAAACAAAGAGTTATCAAGGTATTTAGTGACAAGACTGTTATATCACCATCCATGGTGATTAGGTATTGACAGAAAAGGCTTGATTAGGTAGCTAACACGTGAAACTGATACAGGTAACAAATATAAGGCAAAGGTTAGCAATTATGGGATTAAGGATCAATTAGGAATTGAGAGAAAATAAGATTGAACATAGATAGATCAACAAGGGAATAAAAGGTTATGTAATAGCCGAAAATTGACCTGGAATGACAACTAGGAACCAATCAATGGGATGTGCAAAACTCTCAGAAGATTTGAAAAAATAGCTCTATTGAAACTATAAAAAAAATGAGATTTGACCAAAATCGTCGATGGAAAAAAACTATCTAAAGACATACATGATACCAAGAATAATTGGAGATGAGAAACGCGCCGCCAAATCTTCACTTCTGGAACAGTCATCAAAACAACACAACATCGCAGTTATCAAAGATATTGATCCATTGAATCGAAAGTATGATGTGATCTAGAGTAGACAAAGCGCTAAATTAGTCGCATTAGGCCGGAAAACCAAATGTTTAGATGATCAACAGAGGAAAGATCATGATGTTTATGTTAGGGTTTGGAGGTATGGATCTGATTTTTTGTTACAAAAGGAATTAAGCTAAGTGACTACTGGAGATTAAGGAGCAAAGAAAATAGATCGGATAGTGTTTTTTCTACTCAGATCCGCTCCAAAGGAGCAGACCTGAGGATAAGATGCTCAAGCGGCGCTAGGATTTTCAGAACATTGAGGAAAGTTAAACGTTGAATTGTTTCTAATAGGATCTTGCTGATTTAACTCCCATTTAATTGTCTACAACATCAGAAATTAATTTATTGTAGCCCTCACTTTATTCAACGTCGTTAGTTAAGTTGTATGTCACCACTTACAAAAGTCATCTTTTATCCTTTTCTTTATTAACCCTACATTAATTGTATATAATTACAAAAACCCCACCCTTCTACCCGCCCCCGCCCCCGCCCCCGCCCCCGCCCCCGCCCCCATACATGTATTGTTACTTTTCATTTTCTTCTAAACCATTAATTCCTATGTTATACCATGTTATATTATATATGTGTAGCACGTGAATCTATGAATAATCACAAATTCTCTCACCCTCTCATGAATTAATTTGTTATCCCTTGCTCAAATTTTATATAACGGAGCACGCTTTAAAAACGTCAGGAAAAATGGTTTTGTTGTACTTCCAAACTAATAACACCATATGATGAAAAAGCATTGTAACATCTACCAGTAACCATTTTCGACTATTTGTGGCTTCACGAGGCTGCATATGTGTGACTTAACACATGAATCACCGATAGGGAAGAAAAAAAAAAGGGTTACAATGAATCTAATTTATATATATATGGGGCGTCTTTCTTATAAAATACAATTAACAAGGAATTAATAAAAATGGCCAAGTGACTAAGACTGACTTTTGTAGATGGTGACATGTCACTTGACTAATGAATTAACGGTGCTGAAAAAAATGAGGAACTAAATTGAATTAATTTGTATAATGCAGACAATTAATGGGAGTTAAATTAAAATGGTCCTAATATATGTTAATGATATTAACATTATCATGTAAGCGTGACTGTGAGGGTGGATGAAACATTTTAGATATCGCATCCGCGGCTAATCTGTCAACCTGTGAATTTGAGCAAACTCACCCATATCAAACCTGCTTTTTGGTAGACTGATACGCATCCATCAAAATACGGATTGGATTGATAGGGTGAATCTAGCGGATTTGGATGGTTCTGCTCGACCATAATGAATAGCTTAAGAACAAATTTTTGTTGCATTCATCTATTTTTAGGATCATACTAAAGCAAACTTTAGTGATTAGTATCTATGTATTTTTATTAATGGACAAAATATCTTTTAAAATCGTCTAAGTTGATAACGTTTAACCTAGACGATTATATAAAAAAGTTTAATCAAATTTTATAAAACCTAAAATCAAATAGGTGATCGTAGAAATTGGACTACCATTCGGATCCAACCTAGCATTATACACAAAGTTGAAAAAGAATCAGCTAGGTTAGACCTAGCCGATTTTAAAAATTGGAAAATGGGTTAGATTGTATTTAACCACTTCTAAAAAAATTGAAGGTTGCACCTAACCACTAGTAAAAATTAAAATAATTTTACAAAAAAAAATCAGCATGGATATAATATGTCTGTCGTAAGAACGAGATTCACAAAATGTTAGATACAACCCATTCAACCTAACCGATTTTGGTTTTGTATTTAAATAATATATTTTTATTTTATTTTTACAAATAAAATTAATCAATAGAAAAAACAAAAATCTAACTATTGGGTTAGTTAAAATTGTCAAGGTTTGATGTTTGGAAATGAATTTAGCTTTTGAAGAAAATTAGGTAGGATACTTTTAAAGTACATCGAGTAACTTAGTATTTCAATGCGCTAGCACATAATTTTTACAATTGCTCTGGACAACAATAAATGAATGCATCCAAAAAAAAAATACTTCTAATTTGTCTCCACTTTGACTACCTAATTATGCGACTTCTTCCTACAAAAATATTTAACCACTGGAAATCTTCCAGGAATGCATCACTTTTTTTTTATGAAAACCTCAAATTGCTTTATTACATCGTAGTTATCATCTTCTCAGGTTTGTTTATGGAGAATTTTAGGGTACAGGGAAGTTTATCCGAAATTAAAGATTTGAAATTATGTTACTAATTCTGAGGTTCCTAATGGAAACATCAGGACCAAGCTATTTTCTCGTGGTTACTCTCAGTTGTTGCTAAAGAATGTCAGTCTCAGTTGCTTGGACGTTTTTCTTCTGGTGATGTTTGGAGACGTTTTCAACTTAATAACAATGCTTCAACTAGATCTAGATTGATACAGATTCATGGTGATCTTCAAGGATTGAAGAAAGGTATTGACTTTTTGCAAGTCTATTTTAACAGTGCTCGTTCTTTATCCCATCAACTTGTTTAGATTAGTCATCAAATTCATGATGATGATCTATTTTTTCGCATTCTACATGGTTTACCTGTAGAGTATCATGATTTGGGTGTACTTTGCTTGGCGGGACAGACCTAATTACTCTAGCTTGCTGCTTGCTTGTTCGAGCAGGTGTACAGATGAGAAGGAAAGGGCTTATAAGGCCTTAGTGAGATAGTTGAGCTTAAAGTAGCAGATCTCAAGCAGTGCCTCCTCGTTGTAGCATTCTCAGATGGATACACGAGACGGTCTCTCCAACGCATAAAGGGTTGTGAGTTCACGTTTTCATCATCCTTGGTAAAATCAAGTCCACCGCGGAGACATTCATAAACCGCCCTACCATAGTTCTTAGCAGATAACCCCAATTTTGGTTTAATAGTACATCCCAATAGGGGACGACCATACTTATTCAATTTATCTCTTTCAACTTGGATACCGTGAGGTGGGCCTTGGAAGAGAACAAATCGTTGGAGATATGATCCGACCGTTGGAGCAACAAAAACTCTATCGCCAACGACAGAAAGTTAATTGTTGGCCATAGAGATTCTATCTCTGGATGCTTTTCCCATAGTGACTTGCGAATTTGCTAGGCCACATAGCATGGCTAATTGAAAAAAAAAATTCTATAGTGCACATGAACCTGCTTTAATTACTTAGATTTTGGAAAACCATATTTCATTTATCTCCAAAGTCCAAATAGTAATCAAAATCAGTAATTACATAATTTTATAGATACAAAAAACTCTAAACATGTTTGGCCTGCCCGACTTGACCTGGGTAATTAAGTGGGCTTTGGACACGCTTTGAGCCTCAAAATAAGTGTTTATGCTCGGCCTAACAGGATTTTATGTAGCTGAATATGAGGCTCA
This sequence comes from Papaver californicum, assembly GCA_023531435.1. NCBI lineage: Eukaryota > Viridiplantae > Streptophyta > Magnoliopsida > Ranunculales > Papaveraceae > Papaver > Papaver californicum. The sequence goes on along the minus strand of JAJJMC010009272.1, from coordinate 1,791,821 downwards.
TCTTACCTGGTCCGGTATATGTCCTTAGGGCGTTCACAGTGGGACGAGTATCCCAAAAGACCAAAGATTAATTTTTTTAGTCTTTGGTTCGGCCCAAGAACAACGGTATATGGTCGGGCAGTGCTCTAAAATAACGCCTGGTATTGGGCGGTGTCCTAACGTATCGCTTGTTGAGACGGGCGTGATCCTAGCATAACGCTTGCGCGAGGCAGTCTCCTAGCTGAACGCTCGATGTGGGGCGAAAACGTAAGATAACGCCTGATAGTGGACGGTTTCCTAGGACCACGCCCAAGAGACGGGCGAAGCACTAGACAATCGCCTGATGGGGCGGTGTCCTAGCATCACGCCTGTTCGAGTGTGACATGCAAATGGAGCGTGTGAGAAGAAAGGGACGGGCGGTGTCCTAGCGGCTCGCCTAAAATTCCAAGAGGATTGCTAGCGGCCCGCCCCATCAACCCTTCCTTCTTTTTCATCTGCAACACCAATCTTTTCTCATTTCTTCTCCTGAAGCCTCCAACTTTAGAAACTCCGCCACCACACCAACACCACCAGCACTACAGCAGCACGCAGCCTGATTTTGTGAGAAACCCCTTGTCAATTTCGAAGGTAATAACCTTAATCTTTATTTTTAGAAGTGATATCCTTAATTTTTAATTTAAAGAATACATTTAATTTTGTTTAACATTGTATTTTGATTTTGATTATGAGAATTGAAGTTATAATGTTTTAATTGAATTGAATTTAGGGGTATTGTAGTTATTATGTTTTAAAATTCAGATTAATTTTTTTTGGTATTTTAATTGAATTGAAGTTATAATTGATAATGAGAATTTTAGGGTTTAATTGAATTTAAGTAAAAATTAAAAAAGTATTTAGTTAATTTTAGTTGGGTTGTGGATAATTATTTGATTAATTGAATAATATTATTGTTTATGAAATATGAGAACTCTATTATGTTGATTTTTATTTAGCCGTAAAATTTACGCAGATTCTGAAGATGAACGTAAATGATATGTATATTGTTAGAAGATCGCGACGAATTGGTGGTGTGGATCGACTTATCAGGATTGAACCTGAAGGTGGTGGGGTTGTTGATCCACCTAGGGATGTTGATTTGGTGAATGAGGAAGTTCAACCACCAATCTTTATTGATTTGGTGAATGACAAAGTTCAACCACCATTGGTTGATAACCGAATGTCTGTTATAAAGGATCGAACAGATGTGTTGGTCAGGACACTGACCCGTTCGCTTGAATCTGAGGAGTTGATGAGTATTGCAAAACAACGGGGAGTTCTACAAGTGCTTAACGAGATAGCAACCCTATCTTCTGAAGAGAATGAAAATCGTCCCAACTAAATGAATTTTCTACTTAGATGTTTTAATCTTGTTGTTTATGGTGTTGAACCTTATTAGTACTTTTATTACGAATATAATTCTGTTAATTTACCCTGAAAGAGTTGGTTGTAGTTTGTGAACACCATATGCAGTTGCAAAGTTATTTTCTTTATTACCTAGTTATAACAATATGACAATATCTTACTAGGTTCATACATATTCCAACAGTTGCTTACATATTATTGAAACTTAACCTTCTTACATGTTTGACATAAGTAGTATATGTTTCCAATAGATTCAGGTTTTTTTATAACTGAGCAGATTCATCTTACCATCACAACATGGATCTGTGCATGGTAAGAGGTAGGTTTTATTAGTTATAAGCCATGTGATCATCTTCCCCACATGAGTAGCAGTATAATTGCTTCCCTTTTAACCACTTTCCATCATCTGGTAAGGTTGGTGGAATAGGTGGTGGAATACCTTGGTGTGAAGCTACATAAGCATCTAACCAGATGAAAACTCCACAGTAGTTGCACTTCACATATGGTTGAAATCCAGTATTTCCTTTTTTTTGCTTTTCTAAGAAACAAGTACCCCTTGCAGTTGGTTAGTGTGCATTTTATAACTGGAGTGCCAACGGTCATTTTTTTTGAAAAATATAAAAAATCATACCGTTGGATCTGAATTAAACTTAGATACTGTTAAAGGCATGTGAGTCGTTAAAAAACAAAAAAATAATAAAATAAAATTATGATACATTAAGATAACAATATATCGGTTAAAAATAAACTGAAAATAACTTAATTAGTTCATAAAAGTTGAAACTTAATATGACAATGATAATAAGACTGCCCTACACAAAGGTTTAAGGTATTCCAAGAATCCCTTATGGTTGGTTTAATATTTTCTTCAAAATGTCTACCTTCCTAAGTTCGATGTACTGTCTTGATACCGGATCCATCCCGGAGACATCCGTCGTCATTATACGAAACTCCTCATTGCTTCTTTCCTAGCTTGTTTTGCCGCAAACTTTGCTGAAGACTCAGCTAGTTTTACTGCAAACTCGGCTTCTCTCTGCGCCATCTTCATTTTTGTTTGTTCTGTATATTTGGTGTTGAAGTTTTGTTGCTCTTTAATAATAGTTTCCATCATTTCATGTTGGCTACTACATTTTGCTTTCCCTTTTGTCTTCTGTCGTTTCGTATTTTTTTCTTCTCCATTTGACGGATAAATGTGTTAGGGATATCTCCTATGTTTTCATAGCCACTGGAATTGTTTAGGCTTATTTCCTGTGTTTCCCGGTTTTCCTCACCGTTTTCGTAATCTGACTCAACTTGTGAAGAATCAAAAACAACTGTCGATCGTCGGGAATATTTTATATTATCTAACATAATTGTGTAGCACTCGTCATGCTTAAAACTTTTCCCACCATTAGCTTCCTTGAAAAGCCTCCTTACTTCTGCAGTCTATTTTTTTAATTCAATTTAGTGGAGGATATACAATTCAAAACAGTAATGTAATCGTCAAATATTAAATGAGTAGTTACCTTGTTTTCGGGGCCCTATCCAGTATGGTGTTCACGTTCCACTTCCGCCTCCTTTGTAGAAAAAAGTGACACATCTTTACTTATTCCCTGAAATCGTTTCTGAAGGGAGGTCCAACTACGTTGTGGCATCAAAGGTATGGCTTCTTTCATATGATATAATATGCGAGACGATAATCTTTCTTATGATTGATCGGTACCAGTACTAAAATCTTGAGATATTGACAAATGAATTGTACACATCGCTACATCTTCAAATGTAGTAAAATTTGGACCTCGTGGTCTTGCTGGTGGCATAATTCTAATCGATTCGGATAGTAATTAAATGAAAAAGAATTTAATTATTTTCGAATACTAACTAGATAGCAATGAGTGAGTTTAGTAAAATGAAATTGGATTAGTATTCCACATATAGTATCATAATATAGCCGTTGTCGTTGCAACGGTAAACTCAACGGTAACAATATAGCAGGCGTTACTCTAGAGTAACGCCCATAGTGGGGCGGGCTTCTGGCGACACACCATATCAGTTTAAATTCCAAGCGGAATTCTAGGATGCCGCCTGGTGTTGGGCGTAGCTTCAAGGCACTGTTTCGTCCAATCGGTATTCTAGGAGGTCGCCTGGTGGTGGGCGTGATCCTAGACGCACGCTTCATTAGGCGTTATCTTAGGATTACGCTTCGTCAGGCGGAATTTGTCACTTTCAGTACCTTGTTGCAGTCCAACTTCTTATTTTGTCTTTTATGTTAGTCCCACCCGAAGTCTCGTTTTATTATGGCATATTCCTCACGCCAGTGAGCTTCTTTGATCTCCCTAAGGCGATTGTGCTCTCGCGCCCGGGCTAGTTTGAATACCGCCCGTGTTTTCAAGCGGTACGCTAAGAGAACACCTACCATCAAACGTTATACTAGACAACCGCTTACCATCAGGCGGACGCCTAAGACACCGCTCGACTAAACCAAGTTTAGTCCAGAAAAAAACTAAATGTAGTATGCTACAGTGAAAATCTGGACTAAACCCCAGATTTAGTCGCGCCGTTGCGCCCCACTTTTCCGGACCAAAGACTCTATTTGATCTTTACTCCGTGTTTTGATCGTCCCATTGTGGATGCTCTTACCTCATATATTAATTTTTTTGTTTTTAGTTTTTTTGTTAGTCAAGGTCAGTTAATTTGTTGACTCAACTACTTTACTTGTTTACCTCTTTAGGGCCAAGTCCTACGGGTGGGTAAATAATCTAATTTACCATTTTAAGCCATTATGGACAGGGTAAATGGACAAATTGACTGGACAAACCAGTATATTTTCCCACTGTGGCAGTATCTCTAATTTTATCGAGTGATAAAGACTGTCGCTTAATAAAGATTTGGTCGTGTGGTTTAGTTTTTATCGCTAGCAACCAAGTCTATGTTGCTGAGCTCCTAATTCTTTTTTTTTATAATATATCTTTTTTTTCTCGTACTTTTAAATTATTCTAATTTTTTTTTCTATATAAAGGTCCAATTAAATATATCATAATATATAAAATCTTATAGATATCCCATCACACATACAAATAAATTTTTTATTAATAAGGATTTTATTACACATAATTAAATATATTATTTTATTAAAATTTATCAATTTTATCGTAGTGAAAAAATATATTTGTTCGAAACATGACATAACAAATAGAAATATTTATCCATTCTCATAGGACTTGGCGTTATAAACACTTGCTCTCTCTCTGATTCTTCTCGTGAAGAATGACAGAGCTATTTGCCTATTTGTATTTGATATTAGTAAATCTCTCCTTCTCAAATGTCTCTTTATTATCCTACCACAACTTCCTTTCACGTACATAGACTTTTCCAAAGTGCCTGATCCAAATCCCATCCCACATTATACCTCCTATTGCAAATCTAAGTTGTAGCAATTTTCATCAGAATTATACCTTTCACCAAGATGCTAGCTCACATAAATTTTCACTTGCGGCCGCATCAAGATAAGATGATGGTAGTGCATGATTTAGTATTTGTTATGACTCATGATCCATTAATATATGATTATAGTGTTTGTGATTGTGATGATTGATTTACTTTTATACAATTAGTACTCCAGAGTAAGTAACGTAATGAACAAACTAGTTGGGTTTAGGTTATATAATACTGAGTTACTCTTTTGAATTTTGTTATTTAGAATCTCATTATCTAGGAGTATATATAAGAAATGCACTCGTACCTAAAAACAACTTTCTTGCTCTATACTTGAGATCTAAGGAAGACATAATTATGCATGCTTTCTAATAAACATATGGTACTATGATCTTTTTGTTACACAAGAATTAAATAAAAAAAGAGTTAATTGATATTTGGTATTTAGGTTTTGACCAGGTTTAGTATTTAGTATAATATTTGTCCAACGTTAGGGCTTGGTACCTGGACTGGACATTGATCTGAGTTGACTAAATTAAATTTAAACTTCTATTTAATAACTATTAAAAAAATGGACTAATTGATGTTTGATACTCAGGTTTTGACCAGGTTTAATATTTGCTTTAACATATTTAAAATTGTGTACCTTCTTTATGAATTCATGCATAAGTGAATTGTTAGACCAAATACTAAACCTGGTCAAAACCTGAGTACCAAATATCAATTAGCCCATTTTTAATAGTTATTAAATCGAAGTTTAAACTTAACTTCGTCAATTCGGATCAACGTTCAGTTCAGGTACCAAGCCCTAACGTTGGACAAATATTAAACCAAATACTAAACTTGATCAAAACCTAAATATTAAACATCAATTAGCTCATAAAAAATTATCACAATCACAATATTCTTCTTTTATTTGATGTTGGATGATTTAATCTAACAACAGTAGTTCGTAAAATTAATTGGGTGACTTATATATTAGAATAGCAGTTAGTAGACAGCTAAAGATATGGTATGAAATGCATGGGAAATATCGAAAGGAAAATCAAATCAAATGAAAATTTGAAAATTAGGTAATATGAGAAAATTGCAGTTGGAATGGATTAGTCGGTAATGGTCAATATCAGTGGATATATAGCGGAATAGTATAATTTATACGAGGGGACAATACCCTCCTAGCACGAACCTTATCGATATATTTCTGCAAGTTCGCTCTCCAGACAATGAAGAATTGATGTAATATCTACGTTATATTCCAAGCAGCACACTGCCGCCTTATCTGTGTACTCTTACTTTGCCTAATTAATCACTTTATCATGGACAATTAGTTCTCATAGTTTTTTGAAAGGAATTTATCTTTCTCTTGTTGTTCTGTCAGCTATTTTCTTTTTCTGGGAAGAAGTTTTCCTCCGTCGGCTTGTTTATTTCCTATTAAGGATAATTTATCTACACACCCCAGTGTTTACACTTTACACCATCTTGAGAAAAGTACTCCGTATTACTTTCACATGAGTTCTGTGAGCATCTCTTGTTCATTTAACTCAAAAACAAACTCTTGTTTACCAAAAAAAAATGTCATCGGAACACAATCATGGATTTCTCTTCTTTTTGCCATCTTGGGTTTATATCAGATGCCACGCATCCAAAAATATAGATTATTTTCTCTTTTCTTGTCGCCTAGATTGATTTAAATTTTCACGTTTTATAAAGGGATACCAATATTATTGAAGGTGATGATAAATCATGTAAGTTTTATCTAATTTTTTCTTTTTTTCTTTTCCTATATTTTTAGCCTCGATTATTCGCATATGACAATATAGTTTGCTAACTTTGTTTACATACATGGATCGTAATATCTTTTTTTTTTCTCTCCATTTTTGAAAGCAAAGAGGATTTTACTAACACATTTGGGATTTTGATTTCAAATGTAGATTAAATGATATTGAGGTTGATCTAATGGCAGATTTACTAAGTATTATTGGAATATATCCACCTGTTCTAGATGTACTTCCAGATAGCATAAGATGGATATTGGACCGCTCAGGTGTTTTTAATGTAAAGTCTCTTTACAATCATGTCTCTTCAGTTGGAAACGCATAAAAATGCCCTAGTAAATTCGTATGGAACAAATATCCACCTCATAAGACAAATTTCTTTATGTGGTGTGTTATTCATGGAAGATTTAACACAATAGATGTGCTACAACATAAAGGAATGCAGTTGTATAATTCTTGCGTTTTATGTGGAGATGGCACCGAATATATAGAACACATTTTGCTGTATTGTAAGGTTGCATCTAAAGTTTGGTCTTTAATTACTCCTTTTAAAAAATAGGCATGGGTTTTCCCTCGGACTATAAGATATTTGGCATGCTGTTGGAATTCATCTGGTCTTTCTTCAAAGGAACGAAACTGCAGAACTTTTAAGGAAAAACACTATTTTAACGCTGATATTGATCTCAGTATTAAGGCAAAATCTTTGGTTATGAAATGGGATGTTGCGGCAGTAACTAAGCTCCACATCAATTTCTTTAGCTCAATTCTAAATTGGGAGACTATATTCATGTAATTTCTTTTCATTTAGTTTTCTTTCTACCTCTAACAGACTTTGTATATTCTCTTACATCTAACATATTTTCTCTTCCAGTTAAATTCTTTTTTTTACTAACGCGTTAGTAGTTGTTGAAAGGAAACAATTTTCTCGAAATACAAACAGGAGCCTGATGGTCTCAAACGTCATGCAAATGAGATTTTTTGGTTAACTTAGTGAAGGCATCAGCCGCACCATTAAGAATGCGGTTAACATACTTACATATATAGGTTTAACAAAAGAAGTAAAGCCATCGTTACAGTCATTTATATAGGAAAACATAGTCTAACGGATAGTAAAAGTGCCCCATTAACAACATTCACCAAGGAAAGGTTGCCAGAAATAAAAAGAATCATTTCCATTTGCGGGTCATTACCCAATCTATTGTTATTAACAGTGTCTTTGCCTCTGCTTTAATTACTGAATTTGCAACTGTAGTCCAACATTTGGCTGCTACAAAGATTCCATCCGGTCTGTAGTAATTAATTCTACATTCTGCAAGATTAAAATTTTTCCCATAGAAACATCCACTAATATTGAAATACAATGTTTAATATCAACTAACATATTATAAGACAAAAATTATTTTTTAGGACATAATGTAGAAGAAAAAGAATTCTGATTAAGACTCCTATATAAGTGATGGGTTTTGCTAAGGTTTCCGGTTGAATGGTAAAAATATTACAGTTTTTTAGGTTTTCCAAACTGGTTTAACACCTGGCTTTCCAAATCTGCCACAAGATAACAAACCTAATTTTTTTGAAATTTTGTTAATTAAGAACTTGGTTTCACTGCAAACCAAATGTGTAATCCAGTTTTTAAGAGATTGAAGAAAAGGAATAATAGATAAAACTTGTGGGCATATAAACTGAAGTAGCCTGCTCTAGCAAAACATCAGTGGTAAAACAAATGATGAAAAGACTTCAAAGCCAAATTGTATAAAGGAAAAAGATCATTAGGAACAATGCCTAATCTAAACAAGAATCATCATACCTCGATTGATTTATTTCTTTGGTTAAGTTGCACATTGAACTTTTTTGGTATGTACATTTTATTTTTGTTGTGAACTATGACTAGTGTCACGCCATTTGCATGAGATTTCCATGCATGTTTGAAAAAAAGGAGGGTACTAAGTACCACCAACTTTTTCGTTGCGGAACCTAATTTACTTATTCCTTCTATGAATCTTAATCTCAGTTAAACACAGATAAGAAATTTCTTTGGATTATCTCTAAAGATAAGCAATATAATGCATAAAATAAAAGTAAAGCAACACAACATAAATTTTGTTTACGAGAAAAACTTCAAGGAGAAAAACCCCAGAACCTCATTCTGTTTGTAAACACATTGTATTAAGCCGCTACAAACACTAGCCTACTATAATGATTTTGTTCTAGGATATAGTTAAGACAAAATAAACCTTCCAAGATACTCTACTGCAGTTGTTCCCCTACGTATCTTGATTCTCACAAAAACCTACTCATTTAATTTCCTTATCCGATATCCTTTACAGGACTAGGAGTTGCTCCATATTCTGTGATAACGACTAGCGTTACCCTTCCTCAAACAGGACGCCTGCTAATTTCCTTTTCATATGAATCAAGGAGACATAAATTAATTCTCTTATTTAAACGAATCTAAATCTAAAAGACTAGGCTTTATACTCTTCAAAACTTATAAATATACCTAATCAATTTATCTTACAATAATATCAAATTAGATCTTGTCTAAGATTAATTTTTGTGAAAAACTTTCAAAATATAATTTCAATAGATAAACATTATACTTAATCGTATTTTAAGTTTTCTATCAAATATGGATTTGATCAGTAATTCTTGAATAACCTTATTGTAGAAGTGAAGAACCTTTAGAATAAACAAGAATTACAAACAAATCAAATACATATACATGTTTCAGAACTATCTGAGAGAAGATAGGTGAGCATGTGCTTCACGAATCCCTAGTGTAGTATTCCAAATTCATACCGTAGTTCTCTTGAAAGCTTCGGCATTTGGAAGATAAACTTTGCAACATGTTGAATTGAGTTTTTTGTGTTCCATATCTCTTCAATTTATAGTAATCAATCAAGGTTGGGATGCTTAAGATGTAAGTAATGAATCTTGTAACCCAAGTTGTTTCTCAACTTGCTAAGCGTAGGTTCTTTCTGAAGATACAGAGAGTATGTTTCTTTAATTAGAACTTAATTTTCATTGAGGTTCTTTCCATAGTTGAAGTAGTAGACATGTTTAGCGTACAACAAAATAATTGGTGGTATACGTCCTAAGTAGTAAAATAAGGCTATCACTAATGTTGGCATCACTCGCTGGATTAGATTCTTTTATGAGAGACAACCGAATAACATATGTCCTGATTGTTATGTTATTAAACATTCTAGGAAGCTTGTAAAGATGCTGCAAACTATTTGGAAAAAGCACATGAGAAGCCTTATTTCTTTGGTAAAGCTAATAGTATAAGGAAAAAAATCTCCACAATATTAACTTAAAGTGCTCCTGTCGCTAAATTTAACCAAAAGAAAATTTTCAAGTCATCTGTCTTTATCACACTAAAGGATGGTGTTGCAATCAACATGGATTTTTATTCTCAAAAACACCGAAGGAGAAAGTACTATAAAGGCTAGATTAGGGAAACGCCATAGAAGCTCCAATGATCCTAATACCATTCTCACTGTTAATGAGAATTTTTATGCTAACAACTCATCTGGTAACAACACAGACAACCACACATCTCAAAGGATCACAACTTGAGATAATCAAACTTGCAACACACAAAAGGAGAATCAGGTATATCATACAATTCATCATTTTCTATTTCTTAAAACTTTTTGCATCAAGTATAATTATTTTATTAGGTTTAATATTTATTTTCAAGGAACATGGTTTTATAATCCTTCCTGCATTTCTCACTACTATCTTTACAAGCTTAATACAGGTTGTTCTCACCTTTGTTGGTCTAAAATTATTTATAAAAAAAATATTTTTAATCTTTTAATCAGCAGTAAAAAATGTTTTGATCAACATGAAAATCATCTCTCGGAATGTTCAAGGGTTCAAAAACTCAACCACTAGAAATCATCTTAGTGACCTAATAAGAACTCAAAACCATGACATCATTTTCTATTGTGAAACAAAAATCAATCAAGCTAAATGTAAACGTCTTCTAAGTCAGCTTCAATACCCAAATAGTGCTTTTATTAAACCAGAAGGTTTGTCTGGTGGTTTAGTGTTACTTTGGAAGAATGGTTTTTCTTGTGATATTGTAGGGGATTGTTACAACATGTTTAATGTGCTAATCCAAGCTGACCCCAGTAAACATGAATTTCTTCTCACTTGCATGTATAGTTTTACTAATTATGCTAAGAAAAAAGATCAATGGAATTACATTCAGCAAATTAGTAAGGCTAACAGTAACCCATGGATCCTCATAGGTGATCTTAATTTTCATTTGCTTGATAATGATAATAATGCTTCATCTTCTATAGATGGATGGGTCAATAGTATAATATCAGATTGTGGTTTAGAATATATTAGTTTTGTGGGTAAAGATTACACATGGACTAGTAATAACTTAGGTACTGTTTCTAGAAGATCCATACTAGACATGGCTTTAGGTAATGGTTATTGGAATACCAACTTTCCTAACTCCAAGCTTATGGATTTAGTTCAAATTGGTAGTAACCACAGTCCTGTTATGTTAGTGACAGATGCTATTATTCCTAATTTTTGGAAATCTTTTAAGTTTTTTCTCACTTGGCTTAATGATGATTCTTGTATTGTTGTTATTTCTAATGCTTGGAAAAATAGTGTCAGTGGCTCACCTGCTTTTTCGCTAGTTAGAGAGCTTCAATTTACAAGAAGAGAGTTATCTTTATGGAATAAAGAGCATTTTGGTAATGTCAATCAAAAGGTAGACAATCTTCAAAAGGATTTAAGTTTTCTTCAAAGTAAAGAGCTAGATTCTGATGTTCATAATCAAGTTGTGTCTATCAACAAAGAGATGGACAAATGGCATAAAGTTAAAAGTGAATTCTACCAGCAAAATCCAGAGATCATTTTAAAAAGATATATATAACAACAAGGAGTATTTCCATACTAAGACCAACAGGAAGAAAATTAGAAACAATATTGATTTCATCAATGATCATGACACTAACTGGTTGCAGACAAGAGATCAAATTGTTCACCATCTCACATTCCATTTCAAGAATATAATATTTTTCTTAAGCCAAATCTGGAGGAAGGTCGTTATAATGTGTTGCATACTATAGTTACTACAGAGGATAATGTACTTCTTATAAGGGCTCATTCTCATCAGGAAATTCACTCTACTCTTAAAAGTATGAAAAACTGGAGTGTACCTGGTCATGAAGGTTTTCAAGCTGATTTTTATAAAAGTCAATCGGACATACAGTAAAACCTCTATAAATTAATAATGTTGGGACCGGGATATTTTATTAATTTAACGAGGTATTATTATATCGATAAATTAATAATTTATTAATTTAAGAAGGTTTTACCGTAAGATTTTGGAAGGTGAGTTGGACATTTCTTCTCCGGAAAAGATTAATGTTTTAGATGCTATCAATTTGGCCGTCTCAGCTTGGAGAAGTGTGCAACAAGAGGCCATAGCAAATTGCTTTCGACACTATAAAATCCATTCGGCGAATCCAACCGGCTCAAGTGATTTAAACGATGTAAATTCTGGGGAAGACATTCGTGAGCATGAGAACTTGATTACAGGTATGCATTATCGGCACAAAATGGATGTGAATCACTTGCTAGATTATCCTGGTGAAAATAATGAATGTTACGAGGTTCAAAGCATTGAAGAAATTGTGGCGGATACCATTCAAAATCCGGCCGATGACGAAGTTGAGGATGATTCAATAGCTTTGGAACCGGTCACTCGGAAAGAATCATTGCAAGCGGCAACAACTCTTCACAATTTTTTGTTGCAATACGAAAGACAATGCCCCAACTCTTAAGTGCAATGAGGAGATTTGAAGATGAACTCAATATAGATTTGAAGTTCAACAAAAAACAAATGACTATAGATTCATTTTTTACTAGACAATCTTAGAATTTGGAATCTTTTAGTAATTATTAATTTATAGTTTCATTGGGACCAATATATATACACTGGGATTTCAAAAAAGTTATTATCTTATTATTTTATCGATTGGGGTCCAATTTTATACTGGTCCCAAGTTGGGACTGGACAAATTATTAATTTTATCGAGATTATTAATTTATCGAGTATTTATTTATAGAGGTTTTACTGTAGTTGGAGAAGATGTTTGTTTGATGGTGACAAGGTTTTTCCAAACTAAGCACATCCTAAAACAAATCAAAAAAACTTACATCTCTCTCATTCCTAAGAAGAAAAAGTCCATTTTTGTTGTTGATTACAAGCCAATTGGCTTGTGTAACACTTCTTATAAAATTATTTCCAAGATTCTGGTTAATAAAATGAAGCCAATTATTGAGAAGATTGTCTCTCCTTATCAAGATGCATATGTATCTGGCAGATTAATTAATGATAATAATATCATTGCTCAAGAAATCATTCACTCAATAAAGAGGAAAAGATGACATATTGGTTGATGGCCTTAAAGCTGGGTATGTCTAAAGCATTTGACAGGTTAGAGTGGAACTTTCTAGTAAAATTTCTTACATACTTTGTCTTTTGTGATGATTTTTGTGATCTCGTTTATCAGTGCATCAATACTACTTCTTTAACAGTGATGCTTAATGGTTCTCCTTGTGAAAAATTCCACCCTACTAGAGGCATAAGACAAGGTAATCCATCACCACCTTATCTCTTCATTCTAGCAATGGAATTTCTATCAAGGCATTTTATCTCTGCTCAATAAACAACACAATCAAAGGAATCAAAGTGGTTGATCATTCTCCATCCATCAATCATTTGCTTTTTGCAGATGACTGCTTGATATTCACTCAAGCAAACCTGACTTCTATCAACAATCTCTTGGAGTTACTTCACAACTTCAGCTCTCAATCAGGCCAAGTATTAAATTTTGAAAAGTCAGCGGTGCACTTCAGTAAGTATACTAAACCTGAGGTTGCTCATACTTTGACTCATATTCTGGGTGTTAAAACTATGAATTCAAAAGAAAAATACCTGGGTTCACCACTCATTCTTGGTTATTCTAAACAAGAATATTTCAAGGAAATCAAAGAAAGTTTTGAAAACAAATTATCTTTCTGGTCTTCTACTTCTCTCTCTCAAGCATGGAGGTCCACTATAATTAAGCATTTCTTAATTAAATACATGTGTATCAAATTGGATGCCCCAAGTTACCTAACAATCTTTTGATCCAACTTACTTCTATTGAAAGAAATTTTTTCTGGGGTTATAAAATAAACCGCAATCGCACAGTGTCTACAATGAAGACAACGAAAAGTACGGGTCGAACCCACAGGGAGCGGGGACAATACTGCAATCAATATTCTTAATAACTAACCAGAAACAATATTTCGGGATTTTTAGAATTATAAATAAAATACTAAAACAAATTAAACTAATAAAACAACTAAGCAGAGAGAGTCGGTAACCAGGGTTTTCAGTATCCACCACTATTTCTATTTAATTACTGAAGTGAAACATAACTCCTGAATATTCATCTGTTGTTCGTTCTATCGACATCACCTATTATATGTATTAGAGTCGCAAATATCGCTGGGACATCCTAAGCATGGCGCATCAAAAGCTCTAAGTCTCATGCATACACCATCTAATTGCATTAGCGATAAAATAATATGAAACTAATTACAGGTTCACAAATAATATCTGGCTCTTCTAAGCATACCCCATATAAGGATTTAACCAAAGCATGTAATATCAAATAAGTAGACAAACATATTTCATATCCTATTAATTCTGTGCATAGGTTACTGTATTGTACAGAACCGGTGAAACAACAACTAATTTAGATTTAAACCAATCAACAAAATCATGGAACTAATTTTATTCAAATCATAATAGTCTGTACCAAATAATTCCATTTAATTGGTCTAAACTTTTAAGTGGTTTCAGCATTAAACCCTAGTTACAAATTAATTAGAACATGAAGATGGGTTTCTTAAAACCCATAAAAAATAATTAAGAAAAGTAGAGGGAGGAAAGATTAAACCAAATTAAGATCCGACGTCTTCTTCTTTCTCTATACCAGAGTCGACCCCCACTCCTGCGTCTTCTTCTTTCTCTGTTGTCAGGTCTGTCTCTTTCACACCTTCCTCCAATCACCAGCCTTCTTCCACTCTAGTACAGCCTCAATCATCCTGTCACGTCTCTTCCCACCAACCCCCAAAATAAAACCTAAAAGCAGAACCTCCAAGAAAACCAAACGAAAAGCTCAAAAAAATTCCAACTCTCATGCCTCCTTCTCATTCCCTTTATACTTCTTATCTCACGTCACTTTTCACACCAAAAGAAGTCTACCCTTTCAATCTCTCCAATTCACCAACTCCCACGTGTGTACTTCGCTCTACTCTACCTCTCTCTAGCCTCACTTTCTCTCACGTTTCCTCCACATACTAACCCATGTGAACTCTACCGTACCAACCTAGCAACTTCTCTTGGATCATCATTAGCCTACTCCTCTACTCCATGTAAACATCCTACTTCGATAGACCACCTACTTGGTTTCTTCTCACCTCAACTCCAATCCTTTCACTCTTCACCGTAAAGGAGCCTTCAAATCATCATAGCCTGCCACCCAACAGTACTCCATAGCCTACTGTCTAGC
Source organism: Papaver californicum (assembly GCA_023531435.1). Classification (NCBI taxonomy): domain Eukaryota; kingdom Viridiplantae; phylum Streptophyta; class Magnoliopsida; order Ranunculales; family Papaveraceae; genus Papaver; species Papaver californicum. The sequence goes on along the minus strand of JAJJMC010009272.1, from coordinate 1,776,652 downwards.
CTATACCGTACTGCTCTACCCAACTCCTTTCTTCCTTCTCACGTGTTCGCCTTCCTTGTAGTCAACTCCACCAGCTTTTATAGTCACGTCACCAATAACAAGCTCCCACCTTCTCTTTTTTTTTTGAGACATGGGAAAATTAAGAAGACTCTCTTGTCACGTGTCATTATCTCCCCTCTTATTTCTTTACTTTTTTTTTTCACTTTTCCTAATCGACCGCCTCGTAAGAAGATCTTGCTGTGTCCAGTTCTCTCTTCTACATCCCAGACCGAGCACTGTTCCGTCACCAACAAATTTAGCAGTCCGCGTTAACTTTCTACTCCAACCACGTCCCAAGCAAACTATCATCCAAGTTCATAAGTTAATCAATTTAGTCCATTTGACCATACTTATTTGTAACCATGAGTTTTACGTATACAACCTAAAATAACATGAAAACATCAAAACTAGTACAAAACGATAACAAGAAAATATAGATAAGCGGTAAAAATATATCAATTAAGTGCTTATCAGTTATAATCTCAGTATAATAATAGAAAGCTCATTTTTCGATCGGGATCAATTTTACATGGAGCTTAAAATGACGTTATTATTCTTTGATTAAACCGTTCTTACGACTATCGGTTATTTTCTTTTTTCTTAGGGATTTGTTTCATGATCACAAGATTAGGGTATTAACGATTCATCCAACACACTCAAGATCAATTCCCTACTTCATTTTATTTTATTTTTTAATCGGAGAATCAATTCTCTACAAATTCATCTCTTTTCTTCCATTTAAGACCCATCCATTGTTAGTTAAAATCTTACAATGGTTGTTAATGAAAAATGAAGGAAAGAGTGTCAGATAGGAGGTGATTTGCAGGTGATGTTGGTGATAACTGATAGGTGTGCTGAGAGACTAAAGAGAACATAGGGAGGGATACAAGAGTATCGGTGGTGTGCAAAGATATTATTGTTATGTACACTGCATATCTATACTTTGACATGAATAAAAGATGTTATGATTTGGATACCTGCCAAGGATGGAATATTTTCTGTTAAAAGTGCCTACAAGCTATTAACTACTTGTAATAGACAGGTACATATCAATGGGATAACAATTGAATTCTCTGTCTGGAAAAATCTCTGGAATTGCAACATTGCTCACAAAATTAAACTCTTTTCTTGGAAGTACATTAGAGAACTGAATTCCACAAGAAGCAGATTGGCTCTTTACAACTGTGATATTGACAATCAATGTGGTATTTGTAAAAGTAGAAAAAGAAACCATTGAGCACATAATCTTTGATTGTAGACATGCTAGAGCAACTTAGAGAAGTATTCACATTGATATTGATGCAGTTAGAAGCAATTGCAATAGTGTTTCTGAATGGGTTATTAGCTGGTTGTTTTCTTGAAACTATAACAATGATGACAAATTGTTACATACCTTGATGATAGGTGCTTGGGGGTTGTGGAAAGATAGATGTGATGCAATCAAGGAGTATCTCTCAATCCTTTTAACACAGTGCATAAAAATTCATTTTCATCTTGATTTTCATTTGCATGAAAATGAACATCACAGTGTCAATAGTAAAAACAGAGTCTCTCAATGGTTGCCTCCTACAGAGGTATCTTAAAGATGAATGTTGATGCATCTTTCGATTATGAAACTAACCAACTTGGTACTGGGGTTGTTTTGCGTGATCATACAGGAACTTGTCAGGGAATCAAAGGATAATTTACAATGGAATATTGAGCCTAGAAACTGGAGAGTGCATGGTTATACATGAAGCATTGTCATGGGCAAAAATGAAGCAATATATATGGATACATGTTGAAGCAGATGCAAAGCTTGTCATCTAATCGATTATGGGAGACTCATTACTCATTCAATGGGAGAATATGAACTTAATAAAGGAGATCAAACATTTAATCTCTAGTTTTAGTTATTGTACTTTTTCTTTTATAAGTCGTGATGATAATCAAGTCGCAAATTACATAGCTAAATCAGTTACAGAAGAGGCTACTGATACAGAAACTTATACTAATTTCTCTGCGCAATTTGTAGTCTTCTGGCAAAGGACCACAATTCTTACGTTACTTGACTTTAATAAAATTTTAGTTTATCCAAAAAAGGAGGCATGAAATCCATCAATCTAATCAATAATTCAAAATTTTGTTATCAAAACAAGAATCAAATATTTCCAAATGAGGTAGTAATCCTCGGTGAATTTGAAAAGAATGATGATAACATGAGATTGAACAACAACTCCCCTTTACCAGCTAAGACTCAAAGGAAAAAGGTTTTAATATCGTATATCCTAATTGCCGGCCACCAGGGCGATCAACAACACCCAAGTATGAGTAGAGGTGTAAATTGGGTCGTGCCAGCCTAGCGCAGCCCAGCCCAATATGTGAGTTAGCCTAGTACGGCACAACACGACAACTTCGCGTGTTGTGCTGGGTCAGACTAATCAGCACTGTGGCATAGCAGAACACGTGGCACGGATAGGAACATGGCACAACACACCATGTTAAGAAAACATGTCATAATTCACTTACAACACGGTATAATTCAACACATTTTGTGTATACTTTACAAAAGAGTGTTCATTCTAACCAATTTTTGATATTTTATCTTCGCTATGTTGAGTTATTTCTATAACAACACATAATATCTAAATATCTGGAAAATATTAACTTTGAAAAATATAAAATAAATGTGCCAGACATAGCACAGCACGTCCTCAAACACCCACAATACGACACGTCTTAATCTATGGCATGACACAACACAACATGTAGCACAATGGATTCGCCTCTTAATAGGCTAAGCTGGGCTGGACCGGCCCATTTTACACCTCTACGTATGAGTAACCAACAACTAAACTCACAGGGACAAACTGTGTAGGAGATTTGAACTTCTAACCTCAACTATGGAAGTCAATTTCCTCGAGTTATATCACTGTTTGTTTAATTCACTCTAAATTATTACTCCCTCCGTTTTAAATTGATAGACTTATTTGGTTTAACACAAAGATTAAGAAAACTAATCATTATAATCATTTTTCATATTTTTTACTAATTTATCCTTCTTGTTTTAGATGGTCCCCTCTGTTTACTATTATTAGATAAAAAGAAAGAGATAAATTATCATTTCATAGATAAATTAGTAAACTAATAACGGATGATTTTGTTTAAATAAAAATAAATCTACGTTTTTGATATATATATTTATAGAAATTTTGTTTATCTTTTAAAAATGAAGGAAATATGTTTTCTATAGTGAGCATAAAATTCATTCGCCGTTGCACATGTAAAACAAACCGCTGTGTCGGTGTTACATGACCTTTTGGTGGTTTTCGTTTCATTACCTCGGTCCCTACAACTATTATTGTTGGAGAATTAATCGTTAAAAAATCGATCAATTAAGACGAGTGGATGAGATTTTAGTCATTTATATCAATAAAATAGTTTTTCTTATTTTTCTTGTTTTATTTAATAGCATGCAGCATCTCACTAATGCATGTGAAGGAGCTTACCCCTATTTTAGATAATCGATCTTACTTTTCAAAAGCACTATTACAACATTGTACCGGAATTAGGAGGAGATTACCCCTCTAGTTAGAAATAATCTCATTAAGAGTGTACCTGCCAAGAGCGATCTACTATGCTCATACCAATATATTGATGATTGAAATTAGATTTACTCCTATAGTCCAAGTTATAAAGATGGGATTTTTATTTTTGATTATTTATTTAGATAAATATAATTTTATTTTTTAAATATTTTTTTGTATATTTTTTATTAATTAGACTAGTATTATAATAAATAAACTTAATATTTTTAATTTTCATCAAAAAAAGGGATAATATAGAAAAAAAGAGAAATTTTATAACTCTCATATTTTTTCGTCATCTAATACGAACTTATTTTTCACCTATATAATTTGGACAGAAAAAATACTAATTAGGCAACTATTTTCCACCCGATGACTATACTGTTTTTCTAAATCAGGCAATAATGGAATTTGGTTTTTGTGGTGCGAACCTTCTACTAGCTGTTACTGAGTGGTTTTTCACTTCAATAGTTAGTAAACCAAATAGAACTGCACATGGGTCGGTCGGTTCAGATTTCACTTAAAACCATCTACCAATCCAATAGTACCTCAGTTTTACAATTAAAAACCAAAACCACCAAACCTATTTTCGGTTCGGATTTATACCCGCCTGCTACGGGTTGATTGGTTTTGGATTTTAACCCGCGTTAACAAAGTAGTTGAATCCTCATACTCTTTTGTTTCCTATTCAGTTTATGACGACCATTTTTGGTGGTCCTCACAACCAAAAACTTAAGTTGATTAAAAATGATATTATTCGAAGTGTAATTGATACAGAGAGATTGTAATGCAGAGAACATAAGTTCAAATGGAAATGTAACCAACTCAATATATAACGTGGTTCAGCTGATAAGCATACATCCACGAGAAAATATGATGTTTTATTTGTAAGTACTTACTTTGTATACATGCTAATATAAAGAATTAGGGCAACTGTAACGGTGCGACTACCCTATCGACTAAAAACCAAATTTAGTTTGGTCTTTGGATTAAAAACCACAGCGGTAGGAGAGCAAATTTTACTCACACGCTCTTCTTGGTAGCCATATGATACAAGGTGTTCTCTTAATGGGCCGAATATAACACGAACTGTTAGCCATCCTAACGTATGTTGTATTGTCGTTCACTTAGAAGAGCGCGTAACTAAACGCTCATCCGAATGAGCGCCAAATATAATGCGCTCAGTTAACAATACGTATGACTGAGCGTCTAGTTGGGTGGCCGTATTACGAGAGACGGCTTCATAGAATGTCGTAATAATTGTTGAGTCTAGTTGGGTGGCCGTATCACCCGATACGCTGTCGATGAACGACGCCTATCTCTGAAACGACCACCCAGTTGACCGTTTTAATGTTTTGGCAGTTGCTCTACGTGACCGTATACAACTTGGCAGCACACTTAAGTGACTGTATGGAACAACGTCCAGTTAAGAGACCGATTCTCCATGGGGCGGCTCACTAAGCAACCGTGAGACAGTGGGGCGGCTTCGTAAGTGGCCGTGTACATTAATAGTTTTGGGAGTTCCTATAAGTGACCGTATGTAACTTGGGAGTTGCTCTAAGTGACCGTATGGGTGGACGGCTATCTAGGAGACCGATTTCTCCAATGGAGCGGCTCATAAGGGACCGTGTGGCACAGGGGCGGCCACTTAGGAGACCGTGCAATATATGAATGGTTTGATAGGAGGCCGTATGATGAAACACGGCTAGCTAGGAGACCGTACGTTGTGTTACGGGTTCCAGGGAGGCCGTATGAAACAGGCGGCCCCCTAATTAAACGTATACATCCCATACGGTTTCCAGGAAAAACGTATATGGGTAGGAGTTCTTCTATCACACCGTATGTTTTGGACGGCATTTTATAGAAGCGCGGAAGTGTGAAGCGTCGAGCCAGAACACCATGTAGTGAAGCGCTACTTTAATGTTTCGTATCTTCAAGGGCGTTGTTGCAGCTAACCATATTATGAGGCGTATACTTAGCTGACCGAAATACCACACGTTTCTCTAGGGATACTTCTGATATAAATACACTTCTCTAGCTGAACGTATTCGGCATTCGCTACCTCACATGGCCGTGCGAGTATACTTAGAATTCGGAGAAAAGTTACTTTGATACTGTAGCAAATCTAGACTAAAACATAAATATGATCTCCCGTTGCGGCTGCAAACTGGCGAGTAAAGAGAAAATTTTCTCTTCTCTCTTTACTCTACTCGCCCGTTGCAGTTGCTCTTAGAGAACTTAAATTCAATGAAGTTCTTTACCTAGTCTTAGCTTTGTCCACTTCTTGATTTTCTTTCAGAGTTTTTTATCCTAGTTTTCTCGTGTCCTTTTTTTCTACTTAGGGGTCGGTATTTATAGCAAAATATGATGGGTCCCTTTTCCTCACTCATTCTTATCTCTATTAGACCTGTTTGATCTTATCTTGACTTTGGGCGCAACTCATTTTACTCCTTCTGTGATGCCTCTTACTAGTTCCGCTTGCTGATGCGCAACTCCTCTTTGGATTGAGCGATTGTTGGTCCTTTGTCTTTATTATATGGATGTTGGCATGTGTGACATGTGGAATTTTGACGTGGAGCATGTCTATTCTTGCATGATTGAGATTTATAGTGCGCACGTGATAGGGTGTAGATGATTGTGGAGCGCAAGAGATAGCGGAGCGTAGATGATTGTGGAGCGCAAGAGATAGCGGAACGCAGATGATTGTGGAGCGCACTAGATAGCGGAGCGCAGATGATTGTGGAGCGCAAGAGATAGCGGAGCGCAGATGATTGTCTTGGCTATTGATGGTGTTTTTCTTGTGCTCTTTCCACGTGTGTTATATGCATTAATTAAGTCTGACTTTTCTGCTTCCGGTGTCAGTTGATGTGTGACAAATGTTTTAGCTGTCTTCCTTTATCATTTATTTTGCTCTTATACTTCTCGGTGTATCATAATATGATACTTCCTTCTTATGATGTTAACACCTGGAACTGATAAATTTATGTCCTTACACAGTTAGTGTCAAAAGGTTCATTCTATTTCTGCATATACAAGATTTGTTCGACTACAACTAAGAGAAAGAGCTGTCACCTCAATATTACTGCCACGCGAATTCTTCCAAAAGGGAGTAACTCTTACACCTCTAACTTTTCTCTCTGATTCATAAAATGGTCTAAATATTGTAAAGCTAGATCAATACACATTGATGCAAGCACAATAAGATCAAACTTTTCAGGATAAAATTCTATCAAGTTTGTTTTGTTTATGCATCCCATTTTACGTTAAGTTGTGAGTTTTTTTAGTTAAATTTAATTTATAACTACATATCAATCCACTATCGATTTTTACGGTGGATTCATAACTATATATCAACCCACTATAAACGGGTTCGATTTTAAAAACTTATGATTTTATCTGGTGCAGACAGATTCAGTTTGATGGATGATAGATGGGTTCTTGTATAACTCTAAAACCATATTTATAACCATTTGATTTACTTTTTATACTACCTCCGTTTCAGGAAAAAAGTTACTATCACTTTCTCAAATTAACCTATTTTTAGGTTAAAATGAAAAAAATGAAAGTAACACTTTTCCAAAAATGCTGAGAGTATTTCTTTAACAGAATGATACTTCGATTAAGCGTAAGAAATAAACCCCAAAACGGTAAAAGTATTTGCTTGCTTACAGTTAAATGGGATCGTCAATCGTGCACATCCATTAAAAAAAGAAAAAAAAAAGGAATTGTGTACAAATAAAGGGCTCACTTACTTTTAGCTAAATTGAACAGTAAACCAACGTAGGTGGTAGTGTCAAATGGCCCCGACCTTTGGTGCATTCATGATGTAAACTATTCATTAGAACTGGCCATGAAAGAGATGTGTGCATTGCACAATCATGATTCATGATAAGAAAGAAAGATGAGATTCAATTAAATGTTTCAATTGGAACCGGTCGTACGATTAACGACATTCAGGAGCAAGGGTCATGAACAGTAACAGTGACCATTATCTATTACAAAATACAATGCTATAGGTGATTTCACTTTTTTTTTTCATTCTTTTTCCATTCTAGACGATGATTTCAGTTGGATTTTTTTTTCAGTAAATTGATTGAATAAACCACAAATCTTTTTCATAGCTTAAAAAAAACAAGTAAAATTATATATTATTTAATTACCTAAGAATCCTAAAAATATTTTTCAAATACCTAAAATCGGATATTTCAACTAATATTTTATCTTCTGGTATAATTAATTTCTATAGTTGTGGACTAAAATAATCTTTTATAAACCATCGTCCTTTACAGAGTAGATTAGTGAACTCCGTTAGGTTGAGATCGCCTAATAATGATGTATGTGCAAGCCAGTCGAGTAATAAAGATCGAGAGTTTTTGTTGATCAGCACGAGACACTGAAAAATGAGAATTCCTTAGACTTGGTTTTTTGTTGAGATTTAGAGAAAAAGAAAAGGTGTGAGGAATGAGATGAAAAGGTATGTGCAATGATTTATCTTTTATTTATTTATTTCGAATTTGTATTGTTCTTTTTTTTTTCTTTTTTTTTTTTGGTGGAAGTGTTGGTGGGGGTGGGGTGGTGAAGTATCTATTATATGCTATCATGTTATCGGTGATCAAGGATTTATGACAGTCTAAACCTGGATGAAACCATTTTCATCCAACATATTTAAAAAAAACATGTTTTTCGTTTGGACGAAACCAGTTTCATCATGCATACTTAAGTATTTATTTATTTTTATATCGAAGGAGATAGTGATGCTTATTGTATATTGTTATTATTAAAAATGGTGGTGGCACTAATATGGTGTTTGTTGCGGTTGGAAATGTTAGTAACGACTATGATTGTGTTAGATTTTAGACATATATATGTATGAAACGGGTGGTAGTATAATTTTTTATATCTTATTTTAAACCAGGATGCAACTATTTTTCATCCTAGCTATATTCTGAATAATTTTTTTTTCTTAGTCAGGATGCGTCTAATTTGATTATAGCTAATTTCGAATAATTTTTTCTATCTTAGTTTAAGTCAGGATGCAACCAGTTTCACCCTAATTATCTTTTGAATAATTTTTTCAGTCTTAGTTTAAGGCAGGATGTAACCAGTTTCACCTTAGCTATTTTTCGAGTAACTTTTGCTAACTTAGTTTAAGGTAAGATGTAACCAGTTTTATCCTAGCTATTTTTCGAATAATTTATTTTTCTTTCGAATTTACTATCAACTCTTATTTTGTAGATCATTTTAAACCTTTTCCAAGAATATAAGTTTCATTAAACTCCAACTTTTATTTCGGAAATTATGATTTCTTTTTACGAATAAGTTTAAGTTGGAGAGAAAAAAAAAAGAAAAAGAAAGTAAAAATAAAGGGTATAAATATCTCTGACTTTATGTGTCCATTTCACCCAGCCATATATTTTACTCGTCCACTAAAATCAACTTGTCTGAGTTATTGGACATTACACACCCATTTTCTCTTTCGTTTTCTCCTTGTGGTACAAGTAATACACACAAACCTGTAAATTCCGGAGCCCGTATATTCCACTGGTCGGAACTAAGATTTCTTGGTCTCATCCATCAAACGTATTCCTCGGGTCCCCGAGTCCTTCTTTAACCTGGTAATTGCATGTTTCCCTCCTCACGGACATCTTGCTATTTTTCACCTCAACACAATATAGAATTAGCAATTACGAAGTGTTTTCATTCGCATATATTGTTTGTCCCCGTGATGTACTTTTACTAGTTTAATTTTCTACACATATATTCCCATTTAATTGATCTCATTGTAGCATAATTTTGCATACTAATCCAAAATCTTTGGATAAATACATCACGTGGAATAGAATTAAAGTTGGAGTAAAGAAATAAAAACCACAGAGATGAAATCCAGTTGGTGGTCTTTAACTTTACTGGTCCAGACACCATACAAGTTAAAATGAGATCTCCACAACGGGCAAGAGTAGCTAATATTCAAACACATCAAAATCCAACATGAAATATGACCGTTAAAGGCTGCAACTCTGAGAATATGCTTGCTTGCTGCATCTTTAATTAATTTCATGAATTAGATACATTACCTATTTACAGTTGAACTGTCTCTGCATACACCATGTATCTTCTTCTATATACTACACCAAAAATAGACTCTTTCTAAATCTGCTAGACTCTGAAAGAGAAATCAGAACCATAATAGAAACATTCACGGAATAACTTTAAGGGACCACCGGGACCAAATTACCCAATCAAAAAGAAACCAAATCTAATTTTTCCTATTACCAAAATCTTCAAAAGCTTTACCGTAAAACAATAGAAAATTAAAATATTATTACAAGGCACGTAAAATGTATATAACCGTGCCCGCAAAAAAATGTCTCAGTCCCACCCAACCCAATGACGGTGCTGGGCTGCAGATTTGAAAACCCCCACCGTGTCTTTATTCAAACACTAGCCGTTAGACCAACCACCACTTTGCTTGGCACATAATTTAATTTAACGTCCCTCTCAATTATTATATCGCTAACATGTCAAGCTATTATTTGTTCTTCTGGTCCCACCAAAGACAGCTAATTTTATTTTTCTGCTGAGAATCCAAGGGATTCCGTGGAAAAAAGTAAATATTTATTTTTTGAGATTTAAAATCCTAAGTGGCATGCACCAACCAAACATCTGTGTGATCACGAGATCACATGGATAGCAGGACCCACCAACGACAGACTGTGTTCAGGCGCCACATAGCTAATATTGTTTTGTAGGTTAGTGCGCTGGGTAGGGTCTCTCGATTCTGGTCCTTCCTTCATTGCTCCGTTTCCAAACCGAAAGAGAGAGAAAGAAAAAGGAAAAGGAAAAGGAAAGAACTTACTGATGGTAGACAGAGAAAATAATAGTAAAGATAAAAAAAGAGAAGAGAAAATAGAATAGTTAAAAGGCAGTGTCCTATTTATTGCCCCATCACTCTGCCCTCTCTACTCCTCTTCATCACATACAAAAATTAACTCATCTTTCCTCTTTCTTTCTTTTCCATCTTCACAGAGAAAGATAGAGATCTAGAAAGAAGAAGCAAAAAAATGGATCAAAAGACAATATTCTCTTTTGTTATAATCTGCATTGCAGTAGCAGGAGTTGGGGGTCAATCACCAGCAGCAGCACCAACTGCAACCCCAGTTGTAGCAACACCACCAGCAGCACCAGTAGCACCAGTTGCATCACCACCAACAGTATCAGTATCAACACCACCAGCTGCATCACCTAAACCAACGACACCAGCACCAGTCGCTACCCCACCAGTCGTTGCTGCTACTCCACCACCAGCAGTAGCACCAGTTGTTGCTGCTACCCCACCACCAGCAGTAGCACCAGTTGTTTCAGCACCACCACCTGCATTGTTATCTCCACCACTCCCTGCACCAGTTTCATCCCCACCTACACCAGCACCAGTTGCCGCTGATGTTCCTGCACCAGCACCATCCAAATTGAAGAAAGGAAAAGCCAGTCCATCTCCATCACCAGCTGCTAGTCCTCCTGCACCACCAGCCGCTGATTCACCTGGACCTTCAGATGCATTAGCCCCTGGTCCATCTGATTCCTCAGATGATACAGTAAGTCTTCTCAATCCATCTCTTAACATTCATTCACATTCTATAATATTATCCAATAATGCAATATGTTTTTAAGTTCAACCGATCTGAATATTTTGGGACCAGATCTGAAAATGTTTTCCTGTTTCTTTTGTTATCCTGTTCTTGTTTTGTGCTTAGTTAAACTCATTTTTACCGGACATTAACTTACTCATTTTGGAATATCAAAGCCTCGGCTATACATTTGGACATACACAGTTACCGACAGAGTGAAGTCTTTTTCTCCAGTTTTTTATCACGGACCTCAAACCTTTAAAATTCCAATATAAATTATTTGAAATCCGGTAATTGTTTAATTGAGAAACTCAAGGCAGACAGAGTAGTGCGACAGTACTACCAGTAGCTAGTTTCTTTGTTTTTCTCAGTCTCTGTAATTTCTTAATTAATTAACTCTAGATCTAAATTTATTAATGTGTGATTAATTCTGTAATTTCCGTTTAATGAAATTTGCAGAGTGGAGTAGAGAAATTGGGAAAGAAGATCGTTGGAAGTTTGGTTATTGGATTTGGTATCTTCAGTATGCTACTGTGAATGATCTGATATTAGTTTTAAACTTTTTTTATTATAATTTTTTTTCTTCTTGTCTATGTTATTTTATTTGTTGTATTAATTTGACTTATTAGGGCTTAATTATATACTAGTATTATTAAGCCGATTAAGTTTGAGATCTTGATGTATTATCACTATTGTCTTTATGGTTCTTCACACATTATTCATCGTTCTGGATTCTTTTGATATGTATTTTGGAGATAGAGGATTTGTTATTAATATTTAGAACCATTTGATCATCTTCTTCTCTTGTAATTTCTCAGTAATTTGGTGTGCTCACTCACGTTCATACAACAACCATCATAATCTTGAATATTTGTTAAATTTTATTAGTAAGCCAGAGACTTAATGGTGCTTCTCGTGTGTGATTCATTGTAAAACAAATGCTAGAAACAAGAAAATATGGGTTGAATACTGTCAGTTACTACGGAGCTGCTGAGACACAAATGACAAACTAGTTAATAGCTCTCTGTCATTTATGTTGCCTGTTTGGTTTACAAATTGCAAGAATTGATGTACCTCGTTACAGCTGTGTTATTTGTTGGGACTAAAAGCAGAATGACAACAAGATAAAGAAATTCATGTATTTTACTTTACCTTGCATTCTTGTGACCCTCAAGGTATTTGGTCACTCAGTTTTGATTGTTGAGTCCTTAATGGCTGAACTATCTGGGTTCTCTTACTTCTTTTATGTCTTGATCATTTGGGAATGGTTGGTTCATTTCCAAGTTGGGTCCATGTTGTTGTCACATCTGATTTTGGATGAAGCATGGAACGGCAATTTTATCCCAAACTGTGAAATTGCTTGACGCTAGGCGGCAAGTGATTTGCCGCATTATCTTCAAAACCACAAGTTCTCTTAATTTGAACGGTTAGATAAAAAAACAAGTGACTTGCCGCTCCTACACTGTCAAGCCAGGTGACAAGTAAAATGACGTTTTGGAATGGAAGGCTGAGTATGTTCCAGGAAAGTGTAGTACAAATTTGGAAATGGGTTAGTTTGGGCAAGTTCGGAATAATTAGATTTTTCATCTTCCACGCTTTTGTTAGTAAAACTTGCTCCAAGTGGTGGTGGTGTTGTGCGGACCATTTTACCGATAGTTGATACTTCTCTATGGGCCTGTTTCCGTTGCTTCAATGATGCACGAGTCACGACTAGAAATACATATCGTACGTCTGTAATTCAGTGGTCTTTAGTTGCTTGCACTTTGCATCACAATATGTTGGAGTAAATGATTTTTAATATTTATTTTTGGTCTTGGTAGAAATGGATCTTAGAGCTTAAGGGTCACTAAGGACACTAGTTTATTTTCACTAATTGTGAATGAAATATTTAGTCCCACATAGGAGAAATTAAAGATGTCGCCTCTCCATATTATTAAGAAAATTGCATCTAAGAGTGTCCCTTTGTGTCAACACACCTTTGTGGGGAAGAGAGGACTTAGGCAATGGGCTAGTTGGTGCAACCACACATTTCACACACACGCGGTGCTTTGCACCGAAGCACGCACGCCGTCGTCCGTCTAGTTGGTTCAGGTTTGGGTTCAAGTGTGGATCTGGGTCAACAAAGACTTATCTTTTTGGACAAAATACTTTTGAATGATTTCCTTAACGAATTTAAAATCAAATTAAATTTATCTTTAATGTGGGGGCGTCTGACCCTCAGAAAATAATTTTCTTACCAAATTTTTTTTCTTCTACAACACAATGTCGACATTTTCTGGTCGTTTTTCTTTACAACATTATTACAAATTATGTCGACATTCTGGACGGATTTCTCTCTGGTTTCTGCCTATAAAAGCAAATCAAATTTTTCATTCCAACCATCCCAGAGCAGGCTATTATCCCTAGCTCTTTTCCCCTCTTCTTGCTTTGCTTGCGCATTTGCTTGTTTATTTCTTTCCTTCATCTTGCTGTTGAGTTCGTTTGAGTGGGCAAGTATTGTAGTGCTATACAATACTTGTATCGGGAAGTTTTATCATAGACACAACTTCATTGTTGGGTATTTAGCATCACTCATTTTTTGGGCGTACCAGTGAACTATTGTGTTAAGGACAGTTTGATGATCAAATGACTCTGCACTCAAATCAGTGTTTAAATTTCACAAGTTTCATTTAACGTTAATATCATTTTTTTTCAGTATTTTATTGTTGCAGAACCAACAATATTAACACAATAATTTCTTCTGTAACAATGGAAAAAAATGATGTTGACAGACTAGAAAAATTCAGTGGGAAGGATTTCAAAAGATGGCAATCAAAGATGTTGTTTTTCCTGAGTTTTCATATGCTAGATGATGTTGTTCTGAAATCTTTTGATGAGAGTTTGAATGATGCTGGAAATGAAAAGGAATTGGACAGTTGGGTTAGGTAGAATTATATGGCTAAAAACCATATTCTGAATTGTTTGGAAGATGCATTGTATGATTTTTACAATGCAAATGAGAATTTTTCTGCTTTTGATTTATTGGATGCTTTAAAGGCAAAATACCAAGCTGAAACTGCTGGAAGTAAGAAATTTCTGGTAGCTAGATTCTTGGAATATAAAATATTGAGGACAAATATGTGGTTGATCAATTCCTTGAACTTCAGCGTATTATCAATGAAATTCTTGCTGAAGGCATGGTGATAGATGAAACTTTTCAAGTGTCTGTTGTGATTGAGAAATTACCGTCTTCCTGATCCGAATACAAACGTAGATTGAGACATGACACTGGTGAAGTCAGTATGGTTGATTTGGGTAAGAAGATTTAAGTGGAAGAGTTACTGTGATCCAAAGACAAAAACGTATCTTCTGCAAGGGACATGTCCAACAAGGATCATGTAATTGAACACAAGTCTTCCAATACTGAAAAGGGTGAGAGCAGCAAACGCAACCCTAATCCTAATCCTCACAAGAAAGGTATGTTTCATAAATCCAAATTTGGCATTGGTAAAATTAAGGGTGCTTGTTATGTTTGTGGAATTCCTGGCCATATGACAATTCACTATAGAAAACGTAGAGAAATTAATAACAAGAAAAACAATGCTAATTTGGTTAAAAATAACAAGAACGAGTTTTCTGGTACGGTGTCTGAAGTTAATTTGGTAACCAATGTGAGAGACTGGTGGGTAGACTCTGGTGCTACCAAACATGTCTGTGGAAACAGAGATATGTTCACCTTCTATCAGAAGGTAGGGGAAGGGGATAAACTCTACATGGGTAACTCATCTGCAGCACAGGTTGCAGGAAAAGGCAAAGTTGGGCTGAAGCTCACTTCTGGCAAGACTCTCACATTGAATGAAGTTCTTCATGTTCCGGACATATGCAAAAATCTTGCTTCTTGTGGTGTTATAGATGATAAGGGTTTTAAAATTATAATTGAATCTGGCAAAGTTGTTGTCACTAAGGGTAAGAATTATGTGGGTAAGGGTTATAAGACTGATGGTCTTTATAAACTTAATGTAACCTCTGATGAAATTAATAAAATTGATTCTTTTGCTTATGTTTGTGTGTCATTAAATGTTTGGCATGGTAGACTTGGACATGTAAATTATAAGTCAATGCATAAACTGGTTAGCGTAGGCTGCATACCCAAATTTAGTTTGGATAATGAACATAAACGTGAAGTATGTGTAGAATCAAAATATGCTAAAAAACCTTTTATAAAAATGTTCAGAGAAATTCTAAACCCTTAGAATTAATTCATTCAGACCTAGTTGACATGAAATCAACTCAAACTAGAGGTGGTATAAAATGGTTATAACTTTCATAGATGACTGTACCAAGTACTGTCAGGTATACTTGTTCAGGGGTAAGGATGATGCCTTAGAATCCTTTAAGATGTATAAAACTTGAAGTTGAAAACCAATTAGATGTTACCATTAAAAGAGTTAGGTCTGACCGTGGTGATGAGAATAAAATTCCTATAGGAGAACTTTGCTCACAACATGGTATTATTCATGAGACCACTCCTCCTTATTCACCACCATCTAATGGTGTGGATGAACGGAAGAACCGAAACCTTAAGGAGAGGATGAATGCCATGTTAATTAGTTCATGATTACCGGAAAACTTGTGGGGGAAGGTCGTCCTCTCAGCTTGCTATATCCTGAACAAAGTACCCTTTAAAGGATCAGATAAAACTCCATATGAACTATGGAAAGATAGACAACTTTCTTATGCATACTTCAAAGTGTGAGGTGTTTGGATAAGGTTTCGATTCCTCCTCCTAAGAGAACTAAGATAGGACCCAAAACTGTTGAATGTGTCTTCATATGGTTTCCTGAGAATACTGTTGCATATAGATTTGTTGTAAGTTCTGAAATTTCTGAAATTGGTATGAATACTATTATGAAATCTAGGGATGTTGTGTTATTTTAAAATGTTCTTCCATTGAAATCTGATTCTCGTATGGTATGTGTTTATCCCTTAGATGTCCCTTTGACCATTTAGACATTACCTTTAGAGGAAGATGAAGTTGAATTTGATCCTAGAAGAGGTAAAAGGCTTAGAATTGAAAAAATCTTTTGGGCCAGACTTCATAACATGCTTAGTTGAGACTGATCCAAAGATTTATAGAGAAGCCATGACTTCTTCAGAAGCTCTATGGTGGAAAGAATCTACCATTAGTGAAATGGATTCCATCATATAGAACGGTACGTGGGAGATTGTAGACTTACCTTTAGGTTGTAAACCCATAGGTTGTAAATGGATCTTCAAAAGGAAACGTAAGGTAGATAGGACTGTGAAAAAATACAAAGCTAGGTTAGTAGCTAAAGGCTATAAACAAAAATAAGGTGTAGATTTCTTGGATACTTATTCACCTGTTACGAGAATTACTTCCATTAGGATGCTAATTGCTATTGCTGCCATTCATAACTTAGAGATACATCAAATGGATGTTAAGAAAACTTTTCTAAATGGTGAATTAGATGAAAAAATTTACATGGACCAACCTCAGGGCTTTGTACTGAAATGTTGTAAAAACAAAGTTTGTAACTTGAAAAAAATCTTTGTATGGTTTGAAACAAGCACCTAAACAGTGGCATAAAAAATTTGATCATGTAATGATTTCTAGTGGTTTTAAAATCAATGAATCTGACAAGTGTGTTTATACTAAACTTGTGAATGATGTATATGTGATTGTGTGTTTGTATGTTAATGATATGCTTATACTTGGTACAAACATGGATGTAATTAATTCCACTAAGAACATGCTAAATGCGAACTTTGACATGAAAAACTTAGGCCCTGCTGATGTGATCTTAGGGATGAAGATTACAAGAAATTCTAATGGATATAGTCTTAGTCAATCTCATTATGTTGAATTTGTGATTAAAAAGTATAATCAGTTTGATTGTAAACCTGCTTGTACTCCGTATGATCCTTGTTGTAGACTCAAAAGGAATAAGGGTAATGGAGTTTCACAACTTGAATACTCATGTGTTATATGAAGTCTGATGTATTTGATGAACTATACGAGACCATATATTGCTTATGATGTTAGTATGTTGAGTAGGTATACATGTAATCCGAGGCATGAGCATTGGGATGGACTTATTAGAGCGCTGAGGTACTTGAAGTACACTTTGACCTTTTATTTGAATTATGAGAGGTACCCTGCCGTCTTTGAAGGATTTTGTGATGCAAACTGGATATCAGACTCATAGGAGTCTAAGTATATGAGTAAGTATGTTTTCAATCTGTAGGTAGGTCTGTATCTTGGAAGAGTTCCAAACAGACATGTATAGCTCGATCCACTATGAAATCGGAGTTTATTGCGTTTGATAAAACATGAGAGGAAGCCGCTTGGCTAAGATGCTTTTTAAAAGACATTCCTCTCTGGCATAGGCCTATGTCAGCTATATCTATACATTGTGATAGTCAAGCTGCAATAGCTAATGCTAAAAACAACAACTATAGTGGTTAGTCTATACACATTCATAGAAGACATAATTCCCTGAAACAACTAATCTCAACTGGCGTTATTTCTGTTGACTTTGTGAGGTCTAAGGAAAATATCGCGGACCCTTTGACAAAAGGTTTATTTAAGGAGATAATTAGTAATCCATCGAGAGGGATGGGGATGATAGACACATTTTTGTGTCTAATTGGTTCCTAATTCTCTGTATTATTAGTGCTCGATTTTATACTTATTGTGTGATTTTATGTGGTTGTAGGTATTTTTGAGAAATACGCATTTATGGAAAAATTGGCTTGAAAAATGATAAAAGCACCCAAGGGAATTACTAAAGCCACCCAGCAGTTTGCTAAAGGCACCCTAAAGGTTGAAAAGGGCACCCTCCTTTTGAATTCAAATTTCATAAAAAGGCGAGAATTATCACTTCACGTGGTAGAGTATTCTGTTGTGTTTGGGAGTGAACTTTAAGGGATTTGGAGGTGGTTTTGAGTTATCGAATTGAAGAAACAGTAAAAAGAAGATAACAACACGTCATAGAGAGTTGTTCACGCCGGAAAAAATGGGTGAAAGTTGAGTTGTAGCCGGAAAAGAGAATTCTTCTCTGATTCAGATTAACAAGAGTTTTAGTTTGTTTTGGATAGATTTTCGAGTCCTTATCATTTAACGAAAGTCCATTAGGTTTTCTAAGACCTACAAATATCAAACAAATCAAAGAAATCAGGGGGGTGGAGAGTTTCGGCCGAAAACAAGAGAAAGAAATTCTCTTGGAGATTCCTTGCTCATATGGTGAGGAAAAATGTTGTATCAAGTCCAGAAAAGATCGAGAGAGGTGGGGTCAAGCTCAGGAAGCTAAACAGAAGAAGAAAAATCACTTCAGGAAAGTTCTGTGTTGCTGCTGCTGAAGAAGACGTGAAAAACAGAGAAAAAGCAACAATTTCTTCAACCGTTCTGCAACGTTTATCTTCAGCTTTGCAACGTTTATCTTTAGCCGTAGTTGTTTCTTCAACCCATTTGGAACGTTTATCTTCATCTTTGCAACGTTTATCTCCAGCTGCAACGGTTTCTTCAACCCATCTGCAATAGATATCTTAGCATCTGCAATATTTATCTTCAACTGAGAACACTTTTCTTGTGTAACAGTGAGAACAAGGGTTTGCAACATCATTACACCGTTGCGAACCATCTGTTTTATTATTTGTCTTCTTTTACACACTTTTGAGCCATGAATAATTGTTTTGAGAGTGTGTACATCATGATGAGCTAAACCCAACAACTAGGACAATAGAGGAAGCAATATTTCATGAATGAATGATAACTATTTTTGATTCTTAATGACTTTTGCATTGATTTTTAATTGATTTATGATTTTTCGTAATTAATTGTGATTTTGTTTGATGGTGTAAGCTGGGAATTAAGAGCTTTTGATGCGTCATGTTTGTGATTTACAATTAATGTTTTAGGAGTCTACTTTTGACAACGAAACAGAGTCGATAAAAGAGCAATAATTGTTAAAGAATCATCGTACAAATCATCCAGAAGTGATTTTGGTGGAATCCTGAGTTCCAGTTTCTCCAAATACTGTTAAAATCTTTTATTTATTTTGTAGTTTAAATAAAAATTAGGTCTAAAACGAATCTTCACAAGTCTCAGCGAACGAACTATTTTACCACTTTTCTGAAACGATCAAGTTTTTGGCGTCGCTGCCAGGGACTTGTTTTAGTATTTTTTTTAGGTTAGTTAGTTTAAATAAATTTTTATTTTTATTTTTATTTGTTCTACTTTACGTTTTTGGGTATTTTTCTTTGTATTACAAGTTTTGTATAAAAAAGAAATTGGAGCCAAAGATTATATTGATTGATTAAAGACTTGGAGTCAAAGATAAATCGAAAATAACGGAAAAAGAAGACAAATTCATTTTAATTTTATAGTTAATTTTTATTTTTAAATTTGTATGGTTTTATTTGTTTTTCTTTTTAGAAAATTGTATTAGGAAATCTTTTATTATTTTTGTAATTTTTCTTTTATTTTTGGACTTTTTCATTGGACTTTATTTTTTTTGGGACTTTTGTATTTTATTATGTTTAAACCCTACGGAAAGGTAATTAAATATAAACTTCACATGGAAGGACGAGAATTACGATATTGTCTCTGCCCCTCGGGTTCGGACACAGACATAGGAGTCGGTGGCCCGAATCGACTCCAACGGTTTATCCCCCGTCTGGTACGGGAGGTAAGACTCGATCAACCCACGAATCCCCTGCAAGTGGGTTTACTGTATTCCTTCATGTGCATATATGTTGAGGACCTGAATACATATTTACTTTTCTAATAAAGGGCAAGAACTGGGCATACAAGATAAGGACTCGGATTTCATCACCATTTCCTTCTTGCCCGCTTTAGGAACACGTTACCAAACGCGAACCTAAGCCTTAAAATTTGATTAGAAAGAGACCGATAGGGTAACGAGCTTATTGAAAAATCATTCAAAAAGACTGTATTGGTTACTTTGTTAGCCTAACTCAAAGTTCAGAAAAATTATTTTAAGTAGATTCGAGCCGCCTTGTAACCCAAGGAAACGTTGCCAAAGAGGCAGGGTTATCAAATCTCTTTAGATCTTATCCTGTTTCTATTCGACTTCATCTAATTCAGATCGTTCTAAGAGATTTTTCTAAAACTGTAACTAGTTGCCTTTTGGAAGAATAAAAGCTGGTCTAGAAACAATCTAAGTGGAGCCAAAATGCTTTTTGTTTGATAGATTCAGTAGGTTTGATTTCGTTGAGTCGACCTTGTTTGTGTATGTTTAGAACACCCATCCTGTTAGGATTTATTATTTTAGATTTTTTGTAAATATATTAGGAAGGTTTTGTCAGAAAATGCCGAACTGGTATTATGAGGAACAATACAATGAATATCCGACTGAATTTCAAAATAGACATTATCCGTACTATCAACAAGGTGGGATAGTAGCGGGACCACCACCAAACTTTTGGAGGTTATTTCTCATACCAGGGTGATCCTAATTACTATTCATATATACACCCGTCATATGAAAATGAAAATGAGCAAAATTCGAGTTCTTTGTCTTGGAGGGATGCCCTAAAGCATGTGCGATCTAGTCCTTATAATGAACCTATTATGCCTCTATAGGAATCATTGAAGCAATGGCGATCCAGTACTCATCATGAACCTACTATGCCTCTAGAAGAATCACCCAAGAAGATATCTGAGATGACACATAGGTTTGAATTAAGTGTGAGAGGAACAAATAGTAGTCCAACTCTTTCTCTAGAAGAATCACACGAGCATTTGCGATCTAGTACTCCTTATGATCTATTTTTTTCCCTAGAAGAATCCCTCAAGGAGTCAACTGAGAATACAAATAGGTTCGTATTAAGTGTGAATGAAAGTCTTGCAAAGGATAATGTTGCTCAAAATAATCTTAATTTCCAATATAGTGCTACCCTTGATAGTTATTCACCTAGTCAAGAGGACGAGGATAGAATTGGTAACACTACTTATTTAGACGAGGTTCAAACATCTCCATATTATTATGATGATGAGGATAGTATTGGTCAAGAACTTGAAATATACAGGCAGAGTGATCAAGAAATTGTTACTCCAATTGTGCTTCATGATGATAATGTTATTTCTAGTTCAAATCCAAATAATTTTAATGATTATTCACCTATTGAAAAGGAAGAGGATTTGACTAAAGAAACCAGTGTTTTAGACGATGTAGAATTTTCTTGTTTTGAAGTCGATAATGGTTTAAAGGAACGGGTTTATCCTGAGAATATTGTTTTAGAGTCCAACGATTTAGAAACAATAGTCTTAGATAACAAAGATAGACTCGTAGAGATTTTAAATATGAGTGAGGATTCACCACCTGATTATAACCTTGAAAAAGCAATTGACCATTTTCGGGAATCTGACGATCTAGAAATTAGGGAAATTGTGACTAGTCTATCTAAAGACACTGAAAACTCTAAGTTTGGGGGTGACTACATTCTACCTGTGCTTTACCTTTAACTCTTAGAAATGTCCCTAACTTGGGACTTAACATTTGCACCTCTAACATTTTACAAGATCATCTTCAAACTAGATTTCTTGAGCCTGTTGATGTCCAGAAAGAAGTTCAGTTATTAGAAACCCATCCTCTGGTCGATGTGGTTTACCTAGGAAATAATACCAAGATTGAGTTTGTTTTCCAACCAAAATTTTTTCTTCAAATTGTGGGAACGTATGAATTTCAAATGTGCCAGTTACTCAGTTTTGAGACTAAACCTAATTACTTTAGGGAATTAGAATTAACACATTTTCTTAAGAACGACTGCCACTTTCACTGTAGTCAACTGTGTGAGTCAAATCTGATTGACTTTGAGGATCCATAATTATTCAGGTTATTATTATGTGCTTCTAAATTCTTAGTTGAGTTACTCCAGACTTTATAACCTAATCCTGTTGATCCTTCCCATGAGGAAATCCAGCCAATGAAAATATTTTATTTAGACCCTTATATAGAGCCTGAACCAGAACCACAACTAGATGTAGTTGTCTTAAACAAGACACTAGATAGGGATAATTTGTACTTTGTTTGTTCAATTTCTTGGCCTGCTGCATTTTCTTTCTATTTTGGATATCATTATTTGATTCAGATGATCCACAGTTGTTCCGGCTATTGCTATATGATTTTATGAGGTGACTAATTCTTTCTTAGTCTGTCTGAAGACTTTAAACTTAGCACTTCTTGGGAGGTAATCCATGCTCATGTGACATGGTAATATCTTTTCTTAACTCATTTCATTCGATTGGTAACAATTTCTCCTTGTTCATGTATTTAATCATTCATCTTTAGAACATTGAGGACAATGTTAGATTTAAGTTTGGGGGTAAGGGAGAAACTTTTAAGTTGAAATACGAAACTCCAAAGTCTAGAAACTTGTGAACAATTCAGGAAGACACTAACCATTCTAGGTAGATGGAAACTTAGCTATTTTTCTATAGGAATTGGTGTGCCCAGTTAAATGGTCTATTCATAAAAGGACAAAGTTCAGGTGTTAGGAATAACATGATAGTTGTCACCGTATCTCAGAGTCTATCTCGACCATATCACCTTCTATTTTTATTTTTGTTATTTTGCGTTTCTCTAAGTGATTTGGTGGGGCACCAATGTCGAATTGTTATCGCCGCCAGGATGGAGTAGAGTGTTTGAGATTATTTAAACTTTGATTATTTTTTTTTCCGAGTATTGACACTTTGATAGCATTATGTGGGTGTTCTCCCTGTCTCCGTCGCCTAAGCAATCGTGGAACACAGGATCCATGAGAACTATCATGTAAGATGCTGATAAGGATCATGCACTTGGATTCATTTGATCCAATCATGTTTTCAGTATATTTAATAAAATAAAGATAATTATTTTATTTTCAATAAATCGATCACTGGGACCCTTGTATATACCAGTTGAGTCGATATTAATATAAGGAGTAAGACCAATGGGAGCGTATCTCAATCCATTGGGATTCATCCTGGCACTGACCTTCAGACAGATATGGGAAACACCATTCACCTTAGTTAACATGCACAAACTTTATCATATCCATATCCATATTCTAAATCTTTCCATGTGATTGAACTTTGATAGATTATGAGTATCGTGGTCCATTGTACAACTATCTAAGTAGAGTTTTGAATTCTTGTATGAATTTTAGTATGTTGAGTGCAAACTCGTGTACAACAATTGAAATCATATTGGGTAATGATTTCCATAGCTGAAGAATTTAGTATGCCAATTAAATAGCTTGTTTATTGTTAACCCTCAATCGTTCGTAGGTAGCTAGTGTTTGGAGTAAAGGTTTTGTGGGTATACCTTTTGTAAACCCTCACGAAAGAAAACTCGTCCACTAGGGACACCTAGGGGTTTAAAGGCTTATTACAGATGCTAAATATAGTCGCGATTCCTGCAAAAGTGAGTTAGGAATTTTATTTTATTTGTAGATTAGATTTGCTCGAGGAGTAGAAAATAATAAGTTTGGGGGTATTTGATAGGCACATTTTTGTATCTAATTTGTTCCTAATTCTCTGTATTATTAGTGCTCGATTTTATACTTATTGTGTGATTTTATGTGGTTGTAGGTATTTTTGAGAACATTTGTGGAGAAATTGGCTTGAAAGCGATAAAGGCACCTAAGGGAATTACTAAAGGTACCCATCAGCTTGCTAAAGGCACCCACCAGGTTGATAAGGGCACCTTCCTTTTGAATTAAAATTTTTAAAAAAGGCGGGGATTATTACTTCACGCGTGAGAGTATTCTCTTGTATTTGGGAGCAAATTTTAAGGGATTTTGAGGTGGTTTTGAGTTACCAAATTGAAGAAACCATAAAAAGAAGATCACAACACGTCATAGAGAGTTGTTCACGTCGGAAAAAATGGGTGAAAGTTGAGTTGTAGCCGGAAAAGAGAATTCTTCTCTGATTCGGATTAACAAGAGTTTTAGTTTATTTTGGATAGATTTTCGATTCCTTATTAGTTAAGGAAAGTCCATTAGGTTTTCTGAGACCTATAAATATCAAACAAATAGAAGAAATAAGGGAGGCGGAGAGTTTCGGCCGAAAACAAAAGGAAGGAATTCTCTTGGAGATTCCTAGCTCTTGTGGTTAAAAAAAGGTTGTATCAAGTCTAGAAAAGATTGAGAGAGGTTGGGTCAAGCTCAGGAAGCTAAACATAGGAAGAAAAATCACTCTAGGAAAGTTTTGTGTTGCTGCTGCTGAAGAAGACGTGAAAAACAGAGAAACGGTAACAATTTCTTCAATCGTTCTGCAACATTTATCTTCAACTCTGCAATGTTTATCTTTAGCTGCATCGGTTTCTTCAACCCATCTGCAACGTTTATCTTCAGCTTTGCAACGTTTATCTTCTGCTGTAACGGTTTCTTCAACCCATCTGCAACGGATATCTTAGCATCTGCAATATTTACACCGTTGCGAACTATCTGTTTTATTATTTTTCTTCTTTTACACACTTTTACACACTTTTGAACCATTGTATAATTGTTTTGAGAGTGTGTACATCATAATAAGCTAAACCCAACAACTAGGACATTGAAGGAAGCCATATTTCATGAATGAATGGTAACTATTTTTTATTCTTAATGACTTTTGCATTGATTTTTAATTGATTTATGATATTTCTTAATTAGTTGTGATTTTGTTTTGATGGTGTATGCTGGGACTTAAGAGCTTTTGATGCGCCATGTTTGTGATTTACAATTAATGTTTTAGGAATGTACTTTTGGAAAAGAAACATAGTCGATAAAAGAGCTATAATTGTTAAAAAATCATTCAGAAGTGATTTTCGTGGAATCCTGAGTTCCAGTTTCTCAAAATACTCTTAAAATCTTTTATTTATTTTCTAGTTTAAATAAGAATTAGGTCTAAAACGAATCTTCATCTGCCATTCATAACTTCGAGATACATCAAATGGATGTAAAGACAACTTTTATAAATGGTGAATTAGATGAAGAAATTTACATGGACCAACCTCAGGGCCTTGTAGTGCAAGTTTGTGAAAACAAAGTTTGTAAATTGAAAAAAAAATTGTATGGTTTGAAACAAACACCTAAACAGGGGCATGAAAAATTTGATCATGTAATGATTTTTAGTGGTTTAAAATCAATGAATCTGACAAGTATGTTTATACTAAACTTGTGAATGATGCATGTGTGATTGTGTGATTGTATGCTTGTATGTTGATGATATGCTTATACTTGGTACAAACATGGATGTAATTAGTTCCACTAAGAACATGCTAAATGAGAACTTTGACATGAAAAACTTAGGCCCTGCTGATGTGATCTTAGGGATGAAGATTACAAGAAATTATAATGGATATAGTCTTAGTCAATCTCATTATGTTGAATTTGTGCTTAAAAAATATAATCAGTTTGATTGTAAACCTGCTTGTACTCCGTAGGATCCTTGTTGTAGACTCAAAAGGAATAAGGGTAATGGAGTTTCACAACTTGAATACTTACGTGTTATATGAAGTCTGATGTATTTGATGAATTGTATGAGACCATATATTGCTTATGATGTGAGTAGGTTGAGTAGGTATACCGGTAATCCGAGGCAGGAGCATTGGGATGGACTTATTAGAGTGATGAGGTACTTGAAGTACACTTTGACCTTTTATTTGAATTATGAGAGGTACCCTGCCGTCCCTGAAGGATTTTGTGATGCAAACTGGATATCAGACTCAGAGTCTAAGTCTACGAATGGGTATGTTTTCACTCTAGCAGGTGGGTCTGTATCTTGGAAGAGTTCCAAACAAACATGTATAGCTCGATCCACTATGTAATCAGAGTTTATTGCGTTTGATAAAACAGGAGAGGAAGCCGCTTGACTAAGATGCTTTGTGAAAGACATTCCTCTCTAGCATAGGCCTGTGCCAGCTATATCTATATATTGTGATAGTCAAGCTACAATAGCTAATGCTAAAAACAACAACTATAGTGGAAAGTCTATACACATTCGTAGAAGACATAATTCCCTGAAACAACTAATCTTAACTGGCGTTATTTATGTTTAATTTGTGAGGTCTAAGGAGAATATCGCGGACCCTTTGATAAAAGGTTTGTCTAAGGAGATAGTTAGTAACGCATCGAGGGGGATGGGTCTTAAGATCATTAAATAAACTTGCCATAAAGGATACTCAACCTTGCTGACTGGAGATCCCAAGATCAAGGTTTGAATAAGACAACTACTTTGTGGTGGGTTAAAGGAAACACTATCAGAGAATTTCATTCTCTGTACCTTCCCTATGGTTTAGACGTGATAGTGTGACTGCATGTGAAGGATGACTTTTTATTAAGTCTTAATGAGTTTTATAGTTTCAATTTAAGATTGAAGTGGGATGTAGCAGTAAACACTCTTGATGGAATTCACGTATCTGAATATGGAAGTGAGTCGCTTCCCATTAGAATGAAGTTGATTCTCTAGAGCATTATGAGAAACGGGATACGTCCAGGGCCAAAATGGACACAATGACACGAACTTGACAGCACCTAGAGAGATATCACGCATGGAAGTTATTGATGAACTAAACCAAACGATGGCAGTTCAAGACATCGCGTTCTCTGTCTATTAAGTAGGTCCGGTAATGTCTCACTAAGCAAAGGTTCAAGACCTTATGGACACCTCTTGCCTATAATAGTATTTCTCGCTTTCCGATTCTGATTTTTTATCGATTTTTCATTCATGTGGGGGATTGTTGGAGAAAATAATTTTTAATGTTTTATTTTTGGTTTTGGTAGGAATGAATCTTGTGAATAAAACCTTTAGTCTCACATAGGAGAAACTACGGATGTTGCCTCTTCGTATTACTAAGAAAATTACATTTAAGAGTGGCCTTTGGGTCAACACACTTTTGTATGGGGGGAGAGGAATTAGGCAATGGTCTAGTTGGTGCAACAACACATTTCATACACACACGGTGCTTCGCACCAAAGCACGCACGCCGTCGTCGTCCGTCTGGTCGTACGGGCCGGGCTCGGGTTCGGTTTCGGGTGTGGGTCAACCAAGACTTATCTTTTTTGAAAAAATAATTTTGAATTATTTCCTTAACGAATTTAAAATCAAATTAAATATGTCTTTAATGTGGGGGCATCTGACCCCTCAGAAAAAAAAAATCTTACCTAAAAAATTTTCTTCTGCAACACAATGTCGACATTTTCTGGTCATTTTTCTTTACAACATTATTACAAATTATGTCGACATTCTGGACGGATTTCTCTCTGGTTTCTGCCTATAAAAGCAAATCGAATTCTTCATTCCAACCATCCCAGAGCAGGCTACTATCCCTGGCTCTTTTCCCCTCTTCTTGCTTTGCTTGCGCATTTGCTTGTTTATTTCTTTCCTTCATCTTGCTGTTGAGTTCGTTTGAGTGGGCAAGTATTGTAGTGCTATACAATACTTGTATCGGGCAGTTTTATCCTGGACAAAACTTCATTGTTGGGTATTTAGCATCACTCATTTTTAGGCGTACCGGTGAACTATTGTGTTAAGGATATTTTGATGATCAAGTGACTCTGCCCTCAAATCAGTGTTTAAATTTCAGAAGTTTTATTTAATGTTAATATCATTTGTTTTTAGTATTTTATTATTGCAGAACCAACAATATTAACACAATAGTTTCTTCTGTAACAAAGGAAAAAAATGATGTTGACATACCAGAAAAATTCAGTGGGAAGGACTTCAAAAGATGGCAATCAAAGATGTTGTTTTTCCTGAGTTTTCATATGCTAGATGATCTTGTGCTGAAATCTTTTGATGAGAGTTTGAATGATGCTGGAAATGAAAAGGAATTGGACAGTTGGGTTAGGCAGAATTATATGGCTAAAAACCATATTCTGAATTGTTTAGAGGATGCATTGTATGATTTTTAAAATACAAATGAGAATTTTCTGATTTTGATTTATGGGATGCTTTAAAGAAAAAATACCATGCTGAAACTGCTGGAAGTAAGAAATTCTTGGTAGCTAGATTCTTGGAATATAAAATATTGATGACAAATCTGTGGTTGATCAATTCCTTGAACTTCAGCGTATTATCAATGAAATTCTTGCTGAAGGCATGGTGATAGATGAAACTTTTCAAGTGTCTGTTGTGATTGAAAAATTACCGTCTTCCTGGTCTGAATACAAACGTACCAGTAAACTATTATGTTAAAGACAATTTGATGATCAAGTGACTCTGCCTTCAAATCAGTGCTTGAATTTCAGAAATTTTATTTAATGTTAATATCATTTATTTTTAGTATTTTATTGTTGCAAAACCAACAAAATATTAGGTCAGGGTAAAGCTTAAACCCAACCTTGCGGTTCCTCAACAGCATAAAATACTTTGAGGGTGTAAGTAAATCTAGAAGGATAGGACATGAATCGCATTGCCAATTTGATCCATTTTATTGACTGCTGGGCCGCACAACCACTAGGCAGTATTAAATATTCAAGACAGACACCTCTAAGTGGTAAAACCAAACTTCAAAACTAAACCACCGCGCAGTTGCTATAGCCTACTGCATGTGCCGTTGTTCATTTCAACACCCCCGGTACTCGCTCCTAACCCCTTAGAGTGCTTCATGATTCAAAAATTAATCTGTAATGAGTTATCATCCTAACAAAGACGCATTACTTTGTTAATAGTTCTTTGGGGTAAAAAAATCACAACTCAAACTGACATTATGGTATGGAACATAAAATCATCAGGTACATAATTAGTAAACAATGCCTAGTGGAGGTGACAGTAAAAGGGAGAGGATGGGGTAATACCAATTTTGGGTAAATAGAAAAAGGAGTGGGATAGATAGTACAAGTTCTTGGTAAATAACTATAGGATTAGTCTATCTTGGTCGGCTTTGAACTAATATTACTCTATAATATATGCCCCGTTGTACCAGAAATCCCTTTCGAAGTGAATCTGATATGATTCAAATGAATACAGTTGAAAACATATTAAGGACAAAACCAGCGGTTATACCGGAAAATTAATCAATAATCAAAATGAGAGTTTCTTTATTAAAAGAAGATATCTAATGGTTAATGGAATAGTTAATAAAATACTTCAGGTAAGTGAACACTAATTGTAAATTAGGGACCATTCATTGATAAAGAAGTATTTACTTTTGGTTAGTTCACGTCCTTTTTCTTAAGCACTTTAAAGATTATTTTTTTTTTACATTTTTTATTTTAATGATGGTAGATCTCGATCATTAGGTTTGGTGGCTGAACAAGTGAAAAGTAAACACAACAAATATGGTGAACAATAAAAATAAAAATCCAAGATTTTTCCTATAGGGAAAGTCAGGCCTTCTTGTTATATGACTTTCATGATCAACTTTGAAGCTACACTTAGTATTTTCAGATGCTCTACGGAAAGACCTTCAAAGTATTTGACCCTCGGTGGGTGTAGAATGACTATTTGGAGCCTACATCGATAATAAAGAAACGAAATGCAGATTTCATGTAACCATATACAACCACATCAAACTTTGCTCAAATGCATACGTGGCTTTGTATCAGATACCTCATTTGATTTTCTAGAAACTGTATAGTTTGTGGGGAACCTTTTTATCAGTAGAATTTACTAATTGCTCGGATACGCACCGGACCCAGATTTTTAAAATTGGAGAGTTTTCGAGGTGTAAAATGGGCTTGGAAGGTCATCTTGCACAAAAACAAAAAGACCAAAATTTGTAATATTGACTTTGGAGCCAGCTAAGCTGGGTGTGCAACTGCACACCCATGCTCTAAGCTCGTTCCGCCCCTGTTCAGATATTGCTAGTTTCATAGGTTTAACATACCATACACGTTCATAATAACACACATTAGTTAGTTTGTTTTATTGTTTATGTTTTGTAAGTGTGCTGATATAGTGTGTGTCACAATCCTTTGTGTCGATGATTCTATGTTTTATAATGTAAGAAAAGATAGAGAAAAAAAGAATAGTCAGTTTATGTAGATCTAAAGGTTCCATCATGGTATCTTCGTCAACTTGATCCTCTTCCACTGTGAATCTTCAATGATGAAGATCTTTATTACTACCTGATTTTCTTTTTCTTTCTCAATTGATTCAATAATGGTTCTAAATCACTACGAATCTCGTATTTCTCAAGTTCCTTTAAATCAATTTTCAAATATCATTCTGATTAAACTTAGAGAAGATAACTATCTCACTTGGAAGAATCCAATTCCTCCACTCTTAAAGAAATTCAACATTTCTGCATTTCTTGATGGGTCTTTTCTATGTCCTCCTCAATTTTTCATTCAGAATAACCAGAATTGTGATACTTTTAATCTTTCATTCACTGCTAGGCAAGATGATGGTAACACTCTCATTATTTGGACTCAATCAAAGATATCATATCAAGTGATTCCTTATGTCGTTGGTTCTGCATCTTCTCATGAACTTTGGGTTAAGATCAAATTTAAATTTGCTCGGAGTTCTTCCACTCATTCAATCCAGTTGCGCAAACTTCAATCGATTCATCTTGGATCTAATTCTATCAATACATTCTTATGTGATACACATAACACTGCTGATAATTTATCTGCCTCCGGATCTTCCATTTCCGATGATGAGTTAGTGGTTACAATTTCATATGGTATTGTTCCTGATTATGCTGGTTTTAATACTTCCATTAGGATTCGAGATCCTCTTGTTACTCTAACAGAGCTTTACAATTTTCTTCTCGGCGAAGAGATTGTTGTTCACTAATAAACACGTTTATAGTGTCAATTTCATACTAGATTTAGTTATAATTCTTGCATATTATCTTTTTATTACCTTGTTTTTTATTTTATTTGTTTCCTTAGGTGAATCATCCAAAAATCAATGGAAATGGTGTTGAAAAGAGCTAAGAAGAGAAAATGGTTTATTCTGGAGTAAACCTGAGAAGTTAGAGATGAAAAGTACATTTTTGGAGTGATAATCCAGAAGCATTTACGGCTAGGAAATTATCCAAATCTAGTTATAAAATAAGTTGAAGAAAAGACAAAGTTTTAGATTAACTTACGGCTAGGAAAGCATAGAAAGCTAGTCGTAGACCTGGGAAGAGAATGAGAGTTTCGTCAGATTTACGGGTGGGAAATCATTTTTATCCAGACGTAGAAGGAATAATGTTCGAGAGAAGTATCAGGATCAGATCTATGGTTAGGAAATCATCTCAACCTAGCCGTAGACAAGTCGAAGTGTTGAAACAAGAGTTTCAGACTCACATACGGTTAGGAAATCACTTCTAACCTATCCGTAAAATATAATAAATATATATGAAGATTTTTAATACACATTCTTTTAGAGGACGAAGAGATGAAGCCAACGCAAAAAGAATGAGGTCGATCTGACGTCGGATGAAGAAGTTATGGCCAAAACAGTGAAGGAAGAAAGTGAATTCCAGACTCAATTACGGCCAGGAAATCCAAAACCTAACCGTAAATGACTCTGGAATTGAAAAAATATCAATTAAATCTACGGTTCGGACCGTTCGGTCGTGGGAGTAAACCTAGTCGTAGGTAAAGTCTTTGTTACGAAATAGGACTTCTAAAAAGTGGAAAACCAGGTCTCGGGAGGATTTTAAACCCTAGATATCATGAGTACTATATAAGGAGACTCCCAAGACATTAGGAAGACATTTTTTGCAACCTTTTACACAACTTTACAAGTCTTGGAGGAGATCAACAACACCAAAAAAGGAGAAAACGGGTTTCATAGCAGTTCCATTATCGTAACGATTTCTTAACTATTTTCTTATATGTATAACATGGATGGTTCTACATCCATGAGTAGCTAAACATCTAAGTGATTGAGGGTGAATTCTAAGTTCTAATACATAATTCAATTTAGCATATAAATGTATTCTTCTAATTATCACATGATTATCGTTTAATTTTACTAATATGAATGTTTATGCTTGATTGATAGATTGTTTAGGTGGCCAACTAATTCAGTTTGTTAATTAATCTAAAGCTAATAGAGAGTTGTGAGATACGTGTAATAGTCGATCACCTCCTATACAAGTAGAGAACGCGAGACCTTACAGAGGGATTCTGTGGAGAAATTACGTGTAAAAAAAACACTAGTAAGCAGACCGAGCTTATGTATTTGATGCTAATATCAACCTAAATTCACAAAACCTAAACAATTCGATTGAGTTATACCTTGAGATCTTATTCTGGGTGGCGCAGACGAATAGAATCTGGTAGTCGAGCGCTTCCGTATCCAATGATACAAGAAATTTTGGGGATAACAGAGCTTATTGTTATTCTACGGTTGGTGATAATTGGTGATTAACAATGAATAAATGAGTATACTACTTTGATAAATGTTTAGTAACGAAGAAGGACTCATCGAACATATTTCTCTCCATTGCTTACAACCTAATTACTTTTAATTGCTTTCTTGTTAACTTTGCTAAAATCCTAAAATAAACCCCCCATTGTGACACTTTAAACAACTGAAACACCTCCCTCCTCGTGGGAACGAACTTGACTTCCATTATATTATTCTTTAATTGAGTGGAAATAAGATCACTAATTTGATTGCACCTACGACACGCATCATTCACGTACGATAAAAGTCTCTCCAGTTTGAAGCAAACAATAAAGCATTTGCATCCCACAAATCTCATATAAGGACTAATTCTTCTGGCTTTCGTCCTTCTGGTTCCCCATATGGCTTTTGAGGTCATGGTAGAGGTAATTTCTTTAGTTTTCCTTCTAAATATACACGTAATTTTCATCCACTTATCATATCTTTTACATCTTACTATTTTCGTTATACTTCTACACCTCCACCTTTAATACACCCACAAACATCATCATCTCAACCTTTATTTGTGTTTACTACCTTAACTGATACATCACCTTGCAAATTTGTAATAAAGTAGGTCATTCTTCACTTGAATGTCTTTATAGGCTCAATTTTGTTTATTAAAATGTCAATACTCCTAACAATTTCACAACTATGCTAGCTACTGCGAATATTATAGGAGAGAATCCATGGTTTGATGATACAGAGGAGATTTATACTGATGAATCTGAGCTTCAGGTTTCTACTGTTTACCTCTGATGAATCTGAGCTTCAGGTTTCTACCGTTTATCAGGATACAAAGGAGATTTATACTGATAATGGTGAAGTATGCGTATCATTATACTGGTTCCTCTGTTAAAATTGCTAATAATCACCCATTTAATTTAAACAATGTTCTTTTGGTTCCTCAATCTTCTGCCAATCTTTTATTTGTTCATAAATTATGTAATGATAATCATGTGCCCTTGAATTTAATTCTATTGGTTTTTCTGTTAAGAAACTCTCATTCGGGAAGATTATTTTTCAAGGCCTCAGCATATAGTGGACTTTACCCACAATATTTTCTTGATTCTTTTCTACATAAAGCTATTACATCCACTTCCACCACATTTTGTGCAATCAATAAAGTAACTACAACTCCTAAATCTCTATCTACAATCATATCTCATATACCTTCTGCTGGTTGGCATAATTAAGAAGCTTGGTCACCCTTCTTTCAGGATTTTTCAACATGTTTGCAGGTCTTTGTTATTAATTTATATATTCAAGTCTCATTTGTTTTGTCATGAATTTTAATTAGGTAGAAGTCATTGTTTCCTTTTTATATTTCTACTAATTGTAATTCAAAACCTCTTTAGTTAATCTATGTTGATCTTTGGGGTCCAAGTCCTGTAACTTTTGTTTCTAACTTTCGATATTATGTAAACATTGTTAATGTTTATTCCAAATTTTGTTGGATTTTTACACTATATGAGAAGTATGATTTCAAGAAGTTATTTCAAGCCCAACTTAAAAATAGCTTGAATTCAAACATTTTTGTTGCTAGTACTGATGGTGGTGGATTCTTAAATAAAGAACTTGAATCTTTCTTTGTTGTTAGTGGTATAGTTTATGAGATTTCTTGTCCTCACACACCAGAAAAAAATGGAGTTGTTGAGTCTAACCATAAGCACCTAGTTGATGTTGGTAGGACCTTTTTAATTCAATCTGGTTTATGTGATGCCTTTTAGATAAATGCCTTTCATGTTTCTAATTACACTATAAACAGGTAACCTACTAAATTAATAGCTCTTCAATCTCATTTTTGAATTCTTATTTCACAAGAAACTAAACTATTCTTTTCTTAGATCTTGTGGGTGTGTATGTTATCCATCGATGAGGACTTATACAACACATAAACTTGAACCTATGAGCCTTTAATGTTTTTTCATGGGTTATGACTCTGAACATAAGGGTTATCGATGTTTACATCCTTATACTGGCAGAATTTACATTTATCGACATGTAATATTTAATGAGCATTGTTATCCTTTGAGAAACCACCATTGGTGCCTTTTCCTAGTCCATCTACTATAGTTTCTACAACTGATGCTACTTCAAAACTTCCTATATTGCATTTGCAGCTGATATCACTCCTCCTCTTGTTTCAATTGGTATGTGTGTTTCTTCTATTGCTTCTGAGGTAAATCATGTTGACTCTGCACCCCTTACACTATCACCTTCTGATATATATATTGTTTTGTGCATCCATCATTTGTATCTGCCGCACCTTTTAATAATGCACATAAAATGATCACTAGAGATAATAATGGAGTCTTTAAACCAAAAATATTCTCGACCAAACTTGCTCTCACTTCCACTCTTACTTCTCAAATTCCTTCTGACCACCCAACTTGTTTATCCCAGGCTAGTAAACTACTAAATTGGAGACATTCAATGTTAGATCAGTATAACGCTTTGCTAAGTGCTGGTACTTGGTCTCTGTAATTGCACCACTAGGAATTTTCACAGACCTATCAAGTAACAGTTCATACTGGCTCCTAAGTCAAGTGATGCTTTCTCAACATGGTAGTTACTTATTGTGCAAGAAATGGTTGGGGAACCTGGGTCCTTGTACTTAGGAGTTGTATTGTTCTAGATAATTAAACTCACATGACTAGCCAAAAAGGCTTTCTTTGGTACACTAAGCTTTCTCTTTCGCATACAAATATCCTTAAGGAACTTGGCATAAGCAGGAATCTGCCTAATTGCATCTAATAATGGAGGTTGATCGTGACTTGCTTAAAAACCTTCAATATGTCGTTAAGGTTGGATTCCTTCTTTGTTGGCGCTAACAGTTGTGAGAACGGGGCTCTGGGCACAAAATTTGGCTTATGAGGAACTACATCGGGCTTTTTAGAGACTTCATCAGTCTCAACAACTACTTGCTCAGAAGGTTGAACTATAGTATGTTCACTATCAGACATAGTTACCTTGTTGTCTACCACTTTACTGTTCCTAAGGTTTCAAATTGCGTTCACATGATTTGATGATTTCTCACCAGAAAATACTTTATGAACTCCTCTAGGATTGGGTTGGGTCTGCCTAGGGAACCTACCTTTTACTCTTTCTCTCAAAGACTCAGCAATTTGACCAACCTGGGTTTCTAAATTAGAAATAGCCTGACTGTTATCCTAAACAATCTTTTGATTTTCTCATAAACTTTGGTTGATAAACTGCTTAAAATCCATAAATTTCTGAGTTAATGAGGCGACAGACTCTGCTAAACTCATGATCGTTTTATCTATCGGATTCTGAAATTGTGCCGGTCCAGAAGGATTCTTAGTATAACCAAAACCTGGGGTAACCTTAGAATTACTAGACTGACCTTGACTCTGGCCCTTAGACCAAGAAAGGTTAGGATGGTTTCTCCAACCAGGGTTATAGGTTTCTGAATAAGGGTCAAACTTTTGATGATTATCAAATCTAGTGTTATTATAAAGGGCATGGGCTTGCTCTTCAACAATCTATCCTTCCCAAAATGATTTGGGCTCAATTCCACAACTAGGTTGACTCATTTCTAAAGCTCTAACCTTTTCGATATAGCTGCTATTTTAGCATCTGATTCAAAAGATCCTTCTACCCTACTGACATTTCTTATACTTAGAAGAATTGTTTTCCGGGGATCCCTACTATTTTCCCACTTCTGGGTTTTTTCGGCGATTTCATTCAAAAATGTCATCGCACCATAGAAAGTTTGATTTTGAAACCCACCTGTGGATAAAGACTCAACCATGATTTTTGTCGAATAAGCTAAACACTCGTAGAGGATCTGAACTAGCCTTATTCTTTCTAAACCATGATGAGGACATTGTGATAATAAGTCATTGAACCTTTCTAAATACCTATATAAAGATTCTCCCTCTTGTTGAGCAAATATGCAAATCTGTTGCCTAATAGATGATGTTTTGTTCCTAGGGAAAAGCTTCTGTAAAAAGGAAGATGTAAGTTGTTCCTAGTCGGGTTCAACAAAGCTTTTGAATTTGCAATTACTGGCGCTATCAAAGGACTAGTAGTAATTTCTTTACACAGTGTCAAGTTCTCAAAATTAAAATTTCTAAAAACAGGGCCCTTAATAGAAGAGTCTTCGAGGTCCTCGTTTCCAGGGACAGAACTACTAGGGTTGTCACTAATCAAACGACCTAGAGTGTCTCTTTTCCAAGCTCGCGCAGTAATGACTTCGAGCGGTCTTGGCATACACTAAAAAAATTAGAAAAAATAAATCCTAATTGGAAGGAAATTCTAAACAATCACAACCAAGGATGACTCAACCAAATCAAACCTATTGAATCTAGAAAACAAAAAACATGATGGCTCCATTTAGATTGTTTCCAGACCATCTTTTATTCTTTGGAAAGGCAGCTAGTTACAGTTTTAGCAAATCTCTTAGAACGATCCGAACTAGATTAAGTCAAAGAGAAACAGGATAAGCTCTAAGGAAATTTGATAACCCTGTCTCTTTGGCAACTTTTACATGGGTTACAAGGCGGCTCTAATCAACTTAAAATAATCTTCCTGAACTTTGAGTTAGGCTAATAAAGTAACCAATACAGTCCTTTTGAACGATTTTCCTATAAGCTCGTTACCCTATCGATATCTTTCTAGTCAAAATTTTAAGGTTTAGGTTCGCGTATGGTAACGTGTTCCTAAAACGGGAAAGAAGGAAACGGTGATGAAATCTGAGTCCTTATCTTGTATGCCCAGTTCTTGCCCTTTACTAGAAAAGTAAATTTGTATTCAGGTCCTCAACATATATGAACATGAAGGAATACAGTAAACCCACTTGCAGGGGATTCGTGGGTTGATCGAGTCTTACCTCCCGTACCAGACGGGCGATAGACTCTGCTAAACTCATGATCGTTTTATCTATCGGATTCTGAAATTGTGCGGGTCTAGAAGGATTCTTAGTATAACCAAAACCTGGGGTAACCTTAGAATTACTAGACTGACCTTGACTCTGGCCCTTAGACCAAGAAAGGTTAGGATGGTTTCTCCAACCAGGGTTATAGGTTTCTGAATAAGGGTCAAACTTTTGACGATTATCAAATATAGTATTATTATAAAGGGCATGGGATTGCTCTTCAACAGTCTGTCCTTCCCAAATTGATTTGGGCTCAATTCCACAACTAGGTTGACTCATTTCAAAAGCTTCTAACCTTTTCGATATAGCTGTTATTTTAGCATCTGATTCAAAAGATCCTTCTACCCTATTGACATTTCCTCTACTTAGAAGAATTGTTTTCCGGGGATCCCTACTATTTTCCCACTTCTGAGTTTTTTCGGCGATTTCATTCAAAAATGTCATCGCACCATCGACAGTTTGATTTTCAAACCTACCTGTGGATAAAGACTCAACCATGGTTGTTGTCAAATAAGCTAAACCCTCGTAGTGGATCTGAACTAGCCTTATTTTTTCTAAACCATGATGACGACATTGTGATAATAAGTCATTGAACCTTACTAAATACCTATATAAAGATTCTCCCTCTTGTTGAGCAAATGTACAAATCTGTTGCCTAATAGATGATGTTTTGTTCCTAGGGAAAAACTTCTGGAAAAAGGCAAATGTAAGTTGTTCATAGGTTTCAATTGACTCGGAAGTCAAACTATATAGCCAAGATTTGGCTTTGTCTCTTAGTGAAAAAGGAAATAGTCTAAGTTTAAATGCTTCATCATCTAGGTCCTTAATCCTGATGGTATTACATATTTCCTCAAAATCCGTAACATGGAAATAGGGGTTTTTATTTTCTTTCCCTAACAAGATTGGGAGCATATGTATGGTCCCAGGTTTCAACTCATAGTTTACTTCAGTTTCAGTTAACTTGATACATGATGGACGAGAAGTACTAGTCGGGTTCAACAAAGCATTTAAAGTTGTCATTACTGGCGCTATCAAAGGACTAGTAGTAACTTCTTTACACAGTGTCAAATTCTCAAAATTGAAATTTCCAAAAACAGGGCCCTCAAAAGAAGAATCTTCGAGGTCATTGTTTCCAGAGAAAGAACTACTAGGGTTGTCACTAATCAAACGACCTAGAGTGTCTCTTTTTCAAGCTCGCTCAGTAATGACTTCGAGCGGTCTTGGCATACACTAAAAAAACTAGAAAAATAATCCTAATTGGAAGGGATTCTAAATAATCACAACCAAGGCTGAATCAACCAAATCAAACCTATTGAATCTTGAAAAAAAAAAGCATGATGGCTCCACTTAGATTGTTTCTAGACCAGCTTCTATTCTTTCGAAAGGAAACTAGTTACAGTTTTAGCAAACCTCTTAGAACGATCCGGATTAGATTAAGTCGAAGAGAAACATGATAAGCTCTAAGGAGATTTGATAACCCTGTCTCTTTGGCAACTTTTCCTTGGATTACAAGGCGGCTCTAATCAACTTAAAATAATCTTCTTGAACTTTGAGTTAGGTTCGCGTTCTGC
The DNA here is from genome assembly GCA_023531435.1 of Papaver californicum. NCBI lineage: Eukaryota > Viridiplantae > Streptophyta > Magnoliopsida > Ranunculales > Papaveraceae > Papaver > Papaver californicum. The sequence continues at coordinate 1,737,632 of JAJJMC010009272.1, read as the reverse complement.
AACGTGTTTCTAAAGCAGGCAAGAAGGAAACTGTGATGAAATCCGAGTCCTTATCTTGTATGCCCAGTTCTTGCCCTTTATTAGAAAAGTAAATATGTATTCAGGTCCTCAACATATATGCACATGAAGGAATACAGTAAACCCACTTGCAGGGGATTCGTGGGTTGATCGAGTCTTACCTCCCGTACCAGACGGGGGATAAATCGTTTGTAGTCGATTCGGGCCACCGACTCCTGTATCAGTGTACGAACCCGAGGGGCCGAGACAATATCGTAATTGTCGTCCTTCCATGTTCCAGTTTATATTTAAATTATCGTAGGGTTTAAAAATAATAATAATGTCCAAAGTCCCAAAATAAAGTCCAAAAGCGTCCAAAAATAAAAGAAAAAATACAGGAATAATGAAAGACTTCCTAATACAATTTTCTAAAAAGAGAAATAAATAAAATCTAATTAAAAATAAAATCTAATTAAAAATAAAATTCTTTGTCTTCTTTTCCGTTCTTTTAGCCTTAACTTAACTCTAAATCTTATATCACCAAAGTCTTTGGCTCAATTTCCTTTCAATCCAAAATCCAAAACCTGTAGCAAAAAGAGAAATACCCAAAAAAACGTAAAATAGAACAAAAAAAAATAATACTAAAAAAAAGATTAAAAAAAATAAAAAAAATAAATCTAATACTTTAGATCTAAAGACAAGTCCGTGTCGGCGGCGCCAAAAATTGATGTAGTTTTTTAATAGTGGTAAAAGGTTCGATACTCAGACTTGTAAAGATTCGATTTTTAAACCTAATTTTTAATAACTAAAAATAAAACAGATTAAAGTAAAATTGATTTCAAATTATGGGAAGGACTGAGAATAAGGATTCCACCATTAGCCAATTTTTCAAGTGATAAAAATCTTTATATTCACTTTATTCACAATATTGCCAAAGTTAGGTTTTCAAAATAATAGTTGTAAATCGAAAACATGAGACGTCAAAAGCTCTAAACTCAGCATGACCCATCAAAAGAAAACACAACTAATTGATAAAAACCATTTTTTTCCAAATTTAATTCAAAGCAAATAATAGTAAAAGAATTGTAAAAATAATAAAATAAGAATTACCACTTTATTATTGGAAAAATAGCTTCCTCTGTCGCCCCAGCAATGGTGATTAGCTCATCATGTTGGAAACACTCTTAAAATAATTGTTCATGGCTCAAAAAGTGTTTACAATAATGAAACAAAATTAACATAGGAGAACTGATACGTTTATAAGCGTTACAGAGTGTGTGGCTGAAGAGAAAATAAGACAAAAGAGAAAAGAACGGACTCTAGCCGCTTCAGAATTTTGAAAGAATAAGCAACAGAATCAACGACTGTTATCTAGAGTCTTTTGTTCTTCCTGTTCTTAACACCGGCATAAATGTTTTCTTTTTCCTGGAATTTTTCCGGCTGCTCTGGATGATTTGTTTCTTGATATTCTTTGATATTTATAGGATTAGATAAACCTAATAACTCTTCTTAACCGATTAGAACACAAAAGACAATCCAAATCCAACTCCAAATACTTGTTAATCCGAATCCGACATGATTTCTTTTTCCGTCTCCAACTTGATTTTTCACTCATTTTTCCGGAGTGGAACTCTCATGAATGACGTGTGTTAACTTGTTTTTACTGCCTCTTTACTTGGCTAACTCGAATTCACTTATAAATCCCTTAAAACTCTCTTCAAGACCAACACATGCTCTGTTTTCCGTAAAGAAAATTTTCCCGCTCGATTTTGAATTTAAAGAAGGGGTGCCCCCAATCCAACTGGTGGGTGCCTTTATTGCCTTTAGTAATTTTCTTTGGTGCCTTTATCACTTTTTTGAGCCGATTTTGCACAAATATTTATTTCTTGAAAATACCTACAAAGACATAAAAACCCATAATAAGTACAAAATCGAACACTATCAAAATAGATAATCGAGCACAATTTAGACACAAAAATATGTTTATCACTAAAATCCTAAAACAA
>JAJJMC010009272.1:1703783-1735529 GCA_023531435.1 Papaver californicum | reverse complement strand
CCAAAAATATGTTTAACACAAAAAACCGAAAATAACCCCCCCACCCCCCCCCCCCCCCCACCCCACCCCCACCCTCCCCCACCCCCCATTGTGACACTTTAAACAAGTGAAACACCTCGCTCCTCGTGCGAACGAACTTGACTTTCATTATATTATTCTTTAATTGAATGGAAATAAGATCACTAATTTGATTACACCTATGACATGGTCAAAGAGGAAGATTACATAGAAGAGATGGGTGCTCCTTAACCTCCGGAGAAAAAGCTACGAGAGTTGACATCTCCATGTTTAGTTTCAAAACCATTGTGTATTACTCTAACAAACACAGTGGATCTGAAGTCGAATCTTATTCACCATTTGCCGAAGTTCAAGGGACTTCCAGGTGAAGATCTGAACCGTCATCTTCAAGTATTTCAGCACAAGATGACGAGTCTTAGGAAAGGTACTGAAGACAATGATAAGGATAAGATGCAAGATTTTCCAGTTTGTTTAATAGATCTAGCAGAAGAGTGGTTGTATTACCTTCTTCCAGGGAGTGTTACAACATGGATTAAGATGAAAAAACTATTTCTAGAGAAGTATTTTCCTGCTTCTAAGGCGGTCGTTGTTCGTAAAGAGATTAGTAGCATTTTACAGATTAATGGGGAGTCTTTTCATGAATACTTGGAGAGGTGCAAAAGGTGATTGGCGAGTTGCCCTCACCACAACATATCCCTCAATACTCATCATTCAATACTTCTTTGAAGGATTACTTCCGAAGCAGAGGAATTTGATTGATGCAGCCGCTGGTGGTTCACTTACTGAAAATACAATCTCGCAGGCAACTAGTTTGATTAAGAGTATGGCTTCGAATGTACAACAATTTTATACAAGAAACGACTCGAATGTCAGAAGAGTTATCGAGATATGAGAGTCTTTAAATACATAGCATCGATTGACTACCATTGAAAAGGCAATTCATCATATAGCTTTTGTAGTTTCTCCACCATATGAAGAGGAGGATCAAGTTAATGTTTTATTCCCTAATCCAAGGCCAAGGTATGATCCCTACTCTAATACTTACAATCCTGGTTGGAAAGATCACCCAAATTTCAGTTATGCGAAAAAACAAGATGCAGCTCATATGCCAGCTTATGGGAGACATAATGGTTTTCAACAACCACAATTCCAACCACATTCTCATGATCAAGACTCTAAGATTGATACTTTAATCTCCATATTCCAATAAAGTCAACAGAAAGTTGATCAAAACCAGTTGAAATCCAACTCAGTCATTAAAGATCTACAAACACAAATGGGTCAGTTGGATACAACATTGAGAAGATTAGAGGGACAAGCATCAACAAAGTTGTCATCACAATATGTTGTGAACCCAAGAGAGCACGTCAATGTTGTAACTCTAAGGAGTGGGAGGAAAGTTGAAGATCCACAACAACAAGAAGAGGGTAGTGACGACGTAGGAAAAGAAATAGAGGTAGAAACTGTACCAAAGGAAAAGCCAACCTCAACCGGCCAACCTAAGGACACGGTTCCTACTTTTACCACACCACCTCCTTTTCCTAGCCGTTTTTCCAAATCCAAGAAAGAAGCTCAAGAAAAGGAGATCATGGATATCATCAAGAAAGTGAAAATCAACATCCCATTTATTGAAGTTATCAAACTATGCCTAGATATGCCAATTTTTTGAAGAATTTATGTACAAAGAAGGATAGGTTGATTCCTAATGAAGTCACTAAGGCGAGCGAGGGTACTAAAACTATGTTGTTAAAGAAGAAGCCTGCAAAGTGTACAGATCCTGAAGTTTTTACGATGTCAATTACTATTGGTACTAAGAGGTTTGAGCGTGCTTTACTTGATTTGGAAGCTTCCATAAGTGTTATGTCAGCCGATATTTATGATTATCTGAATCTTTGACCTTTAAAAGAGACATGGATTACCATTCAATTAGAAAACAATTCTAACATATATCCTAAGGGACTCGTGGAAGACGTTATATTTCAAGTGAATGAGTTAATATTTCCGGTTGATTTCTATATTATGGATATGCAGAATGGAGAAAATAGTTCATCAACTTTGTTACTTCTTGGGAGACCGTTTATGAAAACTGCAAAGACGAAGATTAATGCTGATAATGGTATACTCACTATGGAATTTGATAAGGAGATTATTCACTTCAACATATTTGAATACATGCGTTATCCTAGTGATGTTCACTCTGCTTTCTCTATCGATGTTATTGGTTCGCTAGCACAACAAACGTTTGATTTGAACATTGAAGATGAACTTGGAGTTGTGTTGCGTAATAGCACTGAATTGGAAGTTCATGACTTAGCCAAAGAGCTAGTGGAGATGTATGGTTCCTTGGCAGCATTACAAGAAGCTAAAATGGGTAATATTTCTTATATTTCCTTACCCGTAACTAATGAGGTTCATTTACCTTCTATAGTGCAGGCACCTAAAATAGAATTGAAGCCTCTTCCCGATCACTTAGAGTATGCTTACTTGGGTGATAAATAAGAGCTTTCGGTGATTGTTGCAAATAACCTCACTGCCATATAAGAGGAACACTTGATTAGGGTTCTGAAAATGCACAAAACGGCCATTGGTTGGACGATTGGTGATATAAAAGGTATTAGTCCATCTATGTGCATGCATAGAATCCTAATGGAAGATGATGCCCAGCCATTATGTGATGCTCATCATAGGCTTAACCCCCAAATGATGGAGGTTGTGAAAAAAGAGATCCTCAAATTGCTAAGTGTGGGGGTAATTTACCCAATTTATGACAGTAAATGGGTTAGTCTGGTACAGGTGGTACCTAAGAAATCTGGTGTTACTGTTGTCAGAAATCAAGATGACAAACTTGTTCCTACACAGAATGGAGAGCATGCATGGACTATAGAAAGCTTAATTCTACTACCCGGAAGGATCACTTTCCTTTACCTTTCATTGATCAGATGTTAGAGAGGTTGTTGGGACATTCACATTATTTCTTTTGGACGATTATTCGGGTTACAATCAGATTGTTATTACACCCCGTGGATCAAGAGAAGACTAATTTTACTTGTTTTTTTTGGTACGTTTGCATATAGACGGATGCAATTTGGTCTTTGCAATACGCCTGCTACTTTTTAGAGATGTATGGTTAGTATATTCTCTGGCTATGTGGAACGCATCATTGAGGTATTTATGGATGAATTTAGTATTTATGGTGATTTATTTGATACTTGCTTAGAAAATCTTGAACTTGTTCTAAAAAGATGCATAGACACTAATCTTGTTCTTAATAGGGAGAAATGCCACTTTATGGTAAACCATGGTATAGTTCTTGGTCATATTGTATCCTCTCGAGGTCTTGAAGTAGACAAAGCAAAGATATACTTAATAAGAAACTTACAATACCCCACTCCGGTGAAGGAGATTCGCTTGTTTCTTGGTCATGCAGGTTTTTACAGGCGGTTTATCAAATATTTCTCCAAAATCTCAATGCCAATGTGCAGATTGTTGCAAAAGGAGGCTACTTTTAACTTCGACAAGGAGTGCAAAGATGCCTTTGAAAGATTGAAAGAGTTGTTGACGACTGCACCAATTATCAAGTCACTCGATTGGAGTTTAACATTTGAGTTGATATGTGATGCGAGCGACTATGCGGTTGGAGCCGTTTTAGGTCAAAGGGTGGAAAAATTGTCCCACGTTATTTACTATGCACATAGGACCCTAAACGATGCAGATATCAATTATTCCACCATGGAGAAAGAGTTGTTGGCTATAATTTTTGCACTAGAAAAATTTAGATCATACTTGGTGGGTACAAAAGTGGTTGTATATTATGATCATGCAGCACTTAGATACCTACTCAATAAGAAAGAAGCTAAGTTGCGGCTTATACGTTGGATTCTATTGCTGGAAGAATTTTATATAGAAATTAGAGACAAGAAATATGTTGAGAATACAGTTGTTGCGCCTTAAAGGATCGTTTCCCATATGAACAACTTTTCTCAATCGATGTTTCAACACCTTGGTACGCTGATATAGTGAACTACTTGGTTACAAGGCAAGTACCTAATACAATGTCTAGTTTTCAAAAGCTAAAGCTTAAGAAGATAGCCAAGCAGTATGTGTGGGATGAGACTTACTTGTGGAAATACTGTGTTAATCAAATTATCCGCAGGTGCGTACTTGACTCTGAATTTCAACCCATTCTTAATTTTTGTCATTATTATGCTTGTGGTGGCCATTTTGGTTCTAATCATACCGCTCTCAAAGTTCTCGAGAGTGGATTTTATTGGCCCACCCTATTTGAGGATGCATATGCTTTTTGTAAATCTTGTGATCAATGTCAACGAACGGGCAATCTAGGTGTTGGAAATCAAATCTCACTCACACTGATTGTCCCTGTGGAGATATTTGATGTGTGAGGAATTGATTTTATGGCCCTTTTGTTAATTCGTACGAAAAATTTTATATACATCTTGTCGTGGATTATGTTTTGAAATGGGTGGAAGCTAAAGCCACCCCTACTAATGATCCTCAAGTTGTTTGTGAGTTTGTGAAGGAAAATATTTTCACTAGACATGGGACACCATGTGTGGTTATTAGTGATGGAGGTTCACACTTTTGAAAATCCTTCCATGCTCTTCTTAAGAAGTACAATATTACTCACAAGGTCAGTACGCCGTATCACCCACAAACTAGTGGGCAAGCTGAAAATTTAAATCGCGAGATTAAATCGATTCTAGAGAAAACCGTCAATAATAGATAGAAAGATTGGAGTTTGCGGCTCAACGATGCATTACGGGCGTACAGAACGGCATATAAGACACCGATTGGCATGTCTCCATATCGGTTGGTGTATGGCAAAGCTTGTCATCTCCCGGTTGAACTTGAACATAAGGCTTTATGGGCGATAAAGATGTGCAACATGGAGTATGATAAAGCGGGAAAAAAAAAGGAAACTACAAATTAATGAACTAGAGAAGCGTAACGATGCTTACGAGAGTTCTCGTATATACAAAGAGAAGACTAAGTTCTTTCACGACAAGATGGTTTCTCGAAAAAGTTTTGTTGTGGGACAGAAAGTCCTTTTATTTAATTGTCATCTAAAATTATGTCCTGTTAAGCTAAGGTCCCGATGGGTGGGACCATTTGTTGTTACTAATGTTTTTCCTCATGGTGTAGTTGAAATCTCTAGCCCCAAAACTGGGAAAATGTTCAAGATCAACGGCCATAGATTAAAGACTACTATGAAGGTTTCACTACGGCGGATGTAAATGAGATTGAGCTTCATGATTTTCTCCCTCTGGAGGAGTAATACGGGCGGGTAGAGAGTCAGGCTGACGAATTTAAACCAAGCGCTGCATGGAGGCAACCTATTGGTTTTGTATTTCTATCTTTATCTTTTGATTTTTCTTAGTTTTCGTATCATGTTAGGATTTCCCATCTTGACTTTACATTGGAGTAGTCAATTTACATTGAGGACCATGTAAAGTTTAAGTGTAGGGGAGTGGTTAAGCATTTAGATTTTTAATATTCGTTTTTGTAGGTAGAATTTTAAAACTTTTTGTACATATTTGCATGAAAAACTCCAACTTTTAGAGAATTTAGAGTCACTTTGTATATTTCTAGCTAAGTATACATACGGAGTTCTAACCGAAATAACTTAACTTAGAAGTATTTTAGAGAACTATATTGGGGTGCTTAGCTGTTGAGAGGCTAGAGCTGAAAAACATGGACTTAAACTGTCGATAGAGAATATATTATTAGAGAAGTTGATCATTCAATACCCATGAGTGAAGCACCAAACCTGCAATTATTTGTACCTGTCTAAATTTTCCGTTTAGAGTGTTTTATCTGCGTAAATTCCGGGTAGAATGATGAGTTATCCAACCTCGCACCAATTTCAGAACTACTTTGTGATCTCTTGAGTGTTATTTCTACCAATCATGAGGGTGTCATCAGGATAACTCCATCTTGTAGTCTTGTTTGCAGTTGGCACCATTCTCTCAAGGACAATAGGTCCATAGAAACATATCATCATCAACAAGCGGTAATCACAAATTTGAAGGAAAGTTGAAGACGTTCAAGTTTTACGAGCAATGGTACAAGAAAAAGCTAATTTCATATTCAAGTAAAGCAACAATACAAAAAGCGGAATTATATATACATGTTGAAGACTTATGTACAAGAGCGAAAGAAACCAAAAGATGAGAGTTAGTGAAGTTCATGATATCTAGACAATACAAGTTGTGAAGAATCAAGTGGTAAAGTCCTTATCTCACGGTCATAGTAGTTTCATTGTTCATTGTATTTTATTTTTCAAGTTTATATTTTATCTTTAGAAAAAAAAAGTAATCTATATATAGTTTGTATTTAATTCAATAAGGTCGTGGGGAGAAGAAATCTATAAAGCAGTTTCAAACAACAAGGAATTGAGAAGAATAGTTACAATTGTCAAAGTTCTATGAAGTTCAAGAGTTCATCATCAACAGTTGAAGACCGAAGATGTTTCTATTGGATGCTGTGAGAGTGGTGTTGATTGTCGATCGGGTGAGAAGGTAAGTAAGTATTCTCATCCTCACATAGTGGTTGATTTCCTTTCTTAGAGGTCATCAGAAAATAAAATAAAAAAGGGGTTCTTTTTCGTCCCACGTTCTATGGGATAACATCTTTATATAATTCGAAAGGTTACCTTTCCTTCCCAACATTCAATGCGTGCAGGATTTCTATCTTCATTCCTGTCTGCACACATGAGAACCATAAAGTGTGTTTTTTGAGTGCAAGTTCATAAAACCCTATTGGTGAGGCAAAAGTCGAAACATTCGATCACTCTCGAAACTGGATTCTTTCATATGGTGGTTTTCGCCTAACTCAAGGGTTAAGCATGAGAATAATGTTCTTTGGTATTTATAGCTTCTTATTATTAGTGTGCATAAACTTTATGTCCTCATAGCTCTTTGGATGCTTGTGACTTTGAAGTTGGAGTAGGTTTTGTGGGTATACCTCTTGTAAACCCTCACGAGACTATAACTCGTCCACTACGGACACCTAGGGTTTTAAATCCTTGTTACATATGCTAACTGTAATTGTATCCTCGACGAAATAGAGTTGTTGTATTTTAGTTTAGTTTAGGTTAGTTTAGATATTAGTTTGCTCGAGGACTAGCAAAAGGTAAGTGTGGGGGAATTTGATAAGTGCATAATTTACACGTTTATAGTGTCAATTCCATACTAGTTTCTAGTTATAATTCTTGCATAATATCTTGTTATTACTTTGTTTTCTATTTTATTTGTTTCTTTAAGTGAATCATCCGAAAATTAATGAAAATGGTGTTGAAAAGAGCTAAGAAGAGAAAAGGGTTATTCCATAGTGAAACTGAGAAGTTATAGCTGAAAAATACAGTTTTGGAGTGACAATCCAGAAGCATTTACGGCTAGTAAAATTTTCAAATCTAGCCATAAAACAAGTCGAAGAAAGAACCAAGTTTCAGATTAACTTAAGGCTAGGAAAGCATAGAAAGCTAGTCGTAGGCCTGGGAAGAGAATGATAGTTTCGTCATATTTACGGTTGGGAAATCATTTTGATCCATCCGTAGAAGGAGTAATGCTCGAGAGAAGTATCAAGATCAAATCTACGGTTAGGAAATCATCTGAACCTAGCTGTAGACAAGTCGAAGTGTTGAAACAAGAGTTCCAGACTCACACACGGTTAGGAAATCACTCCTAACCTAGCCGTAAAATATAATCAAGATATATCAATATTTGAAAGACACATTCTTTTAGAGGACAAAGAGACAAAGCCAACGTAAAAAGAATGAGGTCGATCTGACGTCGGATGAAGAAGTTATGGCCAAAACAGTGAAGGAAGAAAGTGAATTCCATACTCAATTACGGCCAGGAAATTCAAAAACCTAGCCGTAAATGACTCTGGAATTGGACAAAATACAGTTTAACCTACGGTTGGGTCGTGGGAGTAAACCTACTCGTAGGTAAAGTCTTTGTTGCGAAATAAGACTTCTAAAAAGTGGAAAACCCGTTCCAAAAGGATTTTAAACCCTACATATCATGAGTACTATATAAGGAGACTCCCAAGACATTAAGAAGACATCTTTTGCAACCTTTTACACAACCTTACAAGTCTTGGAGAAGATCAACAACACCAAAAGAGGAGAAAGTTAGGGTTTCGGAGCGGTTCCATTATCGTAACGATTTCTTAACTATTTTCTTATATGTATAACATGGATGCTTATACATCCATGAGTAGATAAACATCTAAGTGATTGAGGATGAATTTTAAGTTCTAATACATAATTCAATTTAGCATATAAATATATTTTTCTAATTATCACATGATTATCGTTTAATTTTACTAATATGAATGTTTATGCTTAACTGATAGATTGTTTAGGTGGCCAACTAATTCAGTTTGTTAATTAATCTAAAGCTAATAGAGAGTTGTGAGATACGTGTAATAGTCGAACACCTCCCATACAAGTAGAGAATGCGAGACCTTACAGAGGAATTCTGTGGAGCAATTGCGTGTGAAAACTACACTAGTAACCAGACCGAGCTTATGTTTTTGATGCTAAGATCAACCTAAATTCACAATACCTAAAAAGTTCGATTGAGTTATACCTTGAGATCTTATTTTGGGTGGCTCAGACGAATAGAATCTGGTAGTCGAGCGCTTCCGTATCCAATGATACAAGAAGTTTTGGAGATAATAAATGCTTATTGTTATTCTACGGTTGGTGATAACTGGTGATTAACAATGAATAGATGAGTATACTACTTTGATAAATGTTTAGAAACGAAGAAGGACTCATCGATCATATTTCTCTCCATTGCTTACAACCTAATTACTTTTAATTGCTTTCTTATTTACTTTGCTAAAATCCTAAAACAAACCCCCCGTTGTGACACTTTAAATAACCGAAACACCTCTCTCCTCGTGGGAACAAACTTGACTTCCATTATATTATTCTTTAATTGAGTGGAAATAAGATCACTAATTTGATTGCACCTACGACACGCATCATTCACGAATGATATAAGTCTATCTAGTTTGAAGCAAACAATAAAGCATTTGCAGCCAACCAATCTCATATAAGGATTAATTCTTATGGCTTTTGTCCTTCTGGTTCCCCATTTGCCTTTTGAGTTCATGATAGAGGTAATTTCTTTAGTTTTCCTTTTAAATATATAGGTAATTTTCATCCACTTATCATATCTTTTACATCTTACTATTTTTGTTATACTTCTACACCTTCACCTTTAATACACCCACAAACATCATCATCTCAACCTTTATTTGTGTTTACTACTTTAGCTGATTCATCACCTTGCAAATTTGTAATAAAATAGGTCATTCTGCACTTGATTGTCTTCATAGGCTCAATTTTGTTTATTAAAATGTCAATACTCCTAACAATTTCACATCTATGCTAGCTACTGCTAATATTATAGGAGAGAATCCATGGTTTGATGATACAGAGGTTAATAATCATATTACCTCTGATGAATCTGAGCTTCAGGTTTCTACTGCTTATCATGATACAGATGAGATTTATACTGATAATGGTGAAATATGTGTATCACTATACTGGTTCCTCTGTTAAAATTGTTAATAATCACCCATTTAAGTTAAACAATGTTCTTTTGGTTCCTCAATCTTCTGTCAATCTTTTATTTGTTCATAAATTGGTAACGATAATCATGTGACCTTGAATTTAATTCTATTGGTTTTGATGTTAAGGATCTCTCGTCTGGGAAGATTATTTTTCAAGGCCTCAGCATATAGTGGACTCTACCCACAATATTTTCTTGATTTTTTTCTACACAAAGCTATTACATCCACTTCCACCACATTTTGTGCAATCAATAAAGTAACTACAACTCCTAAAGCTCTATCTACAATCACATCTCATATACCTTCTGATGGTTGGCATAATTAAGAGGCTTGGTCACCCTTCTTTCAAGACTTTTCAACATGTTTGCAGGTCTTTGTTATTAACTCATATATTCAAGTCTCATTTGTTTTGTCATGAATGTCAATTAGGTAGAAGTCATAAGTTTCCTCTTTATATTTCTACTAATTGTAATTCAAAACCTCTTGAATTACTCTATGTTGATCTTTGGGGTCCAAGTCCTTTAATTTTTGTTTCCAACTTTTGATATTATGCAAACGTGGTTAATGATTATTCTAAATTTTGTTGGATTTTTACACTATATGAGAAGTATGATTTCAAGAATTTATTTCAAGCCCAACTTAAAAGTAGCTTGAATTCAAACATTTTTGTTGCTAGTACTAATGGTGGTGGATTATTAAATAAAGAACTTCAATCTTTCTTTGTTGTTAGTGGTATAGTTTATGAGATTTCTTATCCTCACACACCTAAACAAAATGGAGTTGTTGAGTCAAACCATAAGCACCTAGTTGATGTTGGTAGGACCTTTTTAATTCATCTGGTTTATGTGATTCCTTTTGGATAAATGCCTTTCATGTTTCTAATTACATTATAAACAGGTAACTTACTAAATTAATTTCTCTTCAATCTCATTTTTGAACTCTTATTTCACAAGAAACCAAATTATTCTTTTCTTAGATCTTGTGGGTGTGTATGTTATCCATCGATGAGGACTTATACGGCACATAAACTTGAACCTAGGAGCCTTTAGTGTATTTTCATTGGTTATGACACTCAACATAAGGGTTATCGATGTTTACATCCTTATACTGGCAGAATTTACATTTATCGACATGTAATATTTAATGAGCATTGTTATCCTTTGAGGAAACCACCACTGGTGCCTTTTCCTAGCCCATCTACTATAGTTTCTGCAACTGATGCTATTTCAAAACTTCTTATATTGCATTTGCAGCTGATATCACTGCTCCTCTTGTTTCAATTGGTATGTTTGTTTCTTCTATTGCTTTTGAGGTAAATCATGTTGACTCTGCACCCCTTACACTATCATCTTCGGATACATATTCTTTTGTGCATCCATCATTTTATCTACTGCACATGTTAGTAACGCACATAAAATGATCACTAGAGATAATAATTGAGTCTTTAAACCAAAAACATTCTCGACCAAACGTGCTCTCATTGCCATTCTTACTTCTCAAATTCCTTCTGACCACCCCAACTTGTTTTTCCCAGGCTAATAAACTACTAAATTGGAGACATTCAATGGTAGATCAGTATAATACTTTGCTAAGTGCTGGTACTTGGTCTCTGTAAGCTCCATCTCTTTTTCAGAACTTAGTTGGTCGTAAGTGGGTTTTTAGGGTGAAGCAAGATCCAGATGGCAATGTTGACAGATACAAATCTAGATTAGTGGCAAAAGGTCTCCATCAACAAGCTTTTTTAGACTATGAGGAAACTTCAGCCCTGTTGCAAAGCCCACAACCATAAGATTTGTTCTTTCTCTAGTTGCCAACTTTGATTGGTTTATATCTCAACTTGATGTAAGTAATGTATTTGTGCATGGAGATTTATTAGAAGAAGTATACATGACTCAACCTTCCGGTTTTATTAATCCTAACTTTCCTAATCATGTATATAAACTTCACAAGTCACTTTATGGTTTGAAATAGGTCCCTAGGACTTATTATGAGAAGCTTATGCATGTTTTTATTTCAAACTATCTTCTGCTGATACTTCTTTGTTTGTTCAAAAGGAAGGTTCAAGAATCACTATAGTTTTTGTTTATGTCGATGATATTTTCATTACTGGTACTTCTAGACAATACTGTTCTGAGTTAGTTGCTCAGCTGGGTGTACATTTTCCATTGAAAGATCTAGGTTTATTACATTATTTTCTTGCCTTTAGGTGAAGAGGAATTATGATGGTCTCTTCATGTCTCAAACTAAAACTAAATTTGCTTTAGATTTGCTAGAAAAGACAAGAATGATTGGTGCAAAAGTTTGTTCTTCTCTTATTTCATTGCATTAAAAGTTAAGTGCAGGTGATGGTATTATACTTTTTAATCCCACATAATTCAGGTCCTTAGTTGGAGCTTTGTAGTATCTCACATGGACTAGACCTAGGATTAGTTATGTTGTAAATCAAGTCTGCCAATTCATACAAAATCCCACTGATATACACTTTGTTGCTGCCAAAGAGGATTTTGAGGTATGTCAACTCTCGATTATGGCATTCTATTTTTAGTGATCGATTTGGGATGGTGAGCCTAATACAAGGAGAAGTACAAGTGGTTTTTGTATTTTCTTTGGTTCAAACCCTATTTCATGGTCTAGTAAACGTCAAAATTCTGTTGCCAGAAGCTCCACAAAAGCAGAGTACATAAGCTTGGCTCATAGTGTAGTTGAAGTAGTTTGGGTGTGTCAATTGTTGGAGGATCTTCATTTGTTTTTTCCTTCTGCACCTATACTTCATTATGATAACATCAGTGCCATTTCATATCCTCAAACCCTGTTTTTCATAGCAGGATGAAGCACATTATTATGGATTACCACTTTGTCAAAGAGTTGGTTCATTCTAAATCTTTGCAAGTCACTAATGTATCTATTTTGGATCAAGTGGATGATGTTTTCACCATGGATTTATCTGGTCAAGGTTTGCTGTTTTGCATAACAACCTGAAGATGTTGACTGCATACGCTTCACCTTGATGAGGGCTTATAGCACACGTTAGTTAGTTTGCTTTATTGTTTCTGTTTTGTAAGTGTGTTGATATAGCGTGTGTCACCGTCCTTGTATGACTTGGCGTTTTTGACTCTACTTATCTTTGACGGCTACTTATAGTCGATGGTTCGATGTTTTGTTATGTAAGAAAAGATAGAGAAAATGAGAATACTTAGTTTACGTAGATATAAAAGTTCTATCCTTTCATAATTCGTAGAGATAAGCCGATATTTCTAATAGTTTTATTTGGTAATATAAACCTCTCTTGATTTTTAAACACGTGATATTTCAATATCATCTTAACCAAATGACAAGTTAGCTAGATTAGCACACTTAAAAAAAAGTGAGCACAAAATTGGAGTCATTCTCATCAGTGACACCCCTAAAATCTGTTCAATAATTTTACAGTGAATAGGAAAAAGTTGGTTACCTGGTCATTGTTATAACCACCATTAGGATGTAGGCCGTTAAACTACTAAAGGCTAACTAGAAGTTATTCATTTTTCAGAGTAGATCAACTAATAAAGGTAGAGTATCAAAAAGTCTAATTAACTACATTTGTACATCCACACGGCCCATACCATTGTCAGCCTTAAAAGAGTTGTACATACGATCAAAGTAATTTGGCAACATAAGAACAAACATAATTATTGTGAACTGCTTGATTTTGACAGGGAAATGCAAATGAAACAGAGGTGGGGATTGTTGTGTTAATTGGGGTTTGCCTTTGATGCACGCAAGTTTGTTTTTCTTACGTTTTAGCTAGTCTGATTCTCAGGCAGCCTCTATACACGAGACCCCATATGTATAGTCCATCAATACATGAACTATTGAACTCTTGTAGTGGTAACAACTAGGAAGGCTAACTGCTGATCCAGCAGTATACTCCTGCATTTTAAGTGTTCGAAAAAGATGTTACTGAATATGTCAGATATAAGATTTCCGGATGCCAGAGCGTGGATATGTATGAAGGAGGTGGATTATCAGCAGGGAACACTTGCTTGCTCAAGAGTCAAAACAAACCCCTACAATAGTGTCCCTGGGAAGGTTTGGATTGTTTAATAATTACTCCTTCTATTTTAAAAAAATTGAGTTGGTTACTATATAATCTTTTTAAATTTTTAAGACGGATGGAGCATTAGGTTCAACCGGTACACGCATAGTGCCTGCAATTTCACTAGTTATAAATAAACTAAAGTAAAAAGTAAACGCCACAAGTACATGTAGAGTAAAAACTCAACTTAAGTACATACAAGAACAAAACGATCATCTAGGTGGAGCTTGAAATCATAACATGCAGTTTTTCACTCTATAGTCTGTACCTAACTGCAACTACTATATCATAACAATAAGTTGAATTTTGGAAATTAAATGTAAAACTTGGAATCCTTTAATTACTTGTCTCTCAATTTCAGTAAACTGGGGACAAATTACATTATTTTATTTACTTAAACGACATTGGTACCTTCTCACCACCCATATTATTTTCTTCTCTTTTTTTTTCTAATAAAGTTAGAGGGAAGACAAGTTATAATGTAATTTGGGTTAAGCTCTATGGGAACTTATCTTAGTACGGGGCTTCCATTCATCCTAGGAAAGGAGAAAGAAATCTTGGGATACTCTTTAACTAGTTAAACTAATTAGTAAAATCTAGGAAACATTATTTCACATAGACTTAGTAAGAAAGTTAAGAAAATGATGAATTGTTTATGCGGTAAATATTAAATCTTGAGTTAATTTGACTCAAGAGTCGAATCTTTTTTGATTCTTCCATCCATTTGACTGTTCCAGTTGATAAGTTACCATGTTTTTGACTGAGACGTGCTTCTTCCAAGTATAAGAAAATGGGGAAGTTACTAAGGTTTCAAGTAGTAAAAACTTGGCTATTCGCTGGACTATTCAAGTATATTTATTGCGGGAGTGGGCATGATAAGGACTGCAAACTCGTCCTTCATATTCTTGTGAGGTGCATATCCAAACCACTTGGCCTTCCTTGAAATGCTCGGTACAAACTAGGCCTTAGGAGTTGGGAACCATCCACCGGTTGATTGACACAAAGTCCTATTGCTATTCCTATTAATTGCGATATGGATTTAACCTTAGCGTGGTTTGCTTTGGGGTACAAAAAGCAGTCGGCGCCATAAATTAACATATTCAATACATACATTACAATTAGTGAGAGTACTATGTAGTGAACCAGTGTAAGGTGCCGTGATGATAGCTTGGGGAAAAAAATGTACCTCATTGTGACATAGGGAGAGTTATGCATGTGGTAAGGTAGTCGTGATGGTTACTGAGCACGATCTTTTCCGACTGCCGGACTGGACCCGAGCCTAATAAGATATATAGGTAAGTTGAGCCTACACCTCCTAGATGCAATGAATTCTTGCTGTATACAAAGGCATGTTCAAATCGTGATGCTATTGCAACCAAATTCTGAGATCCTAACATGGAACGTTCAAGAGTAAATTAAGCTGCGCGAGTGCCAGTTTTACAAGGCAGAAAAAGCATAGTCGAGCTAACAGTCTGTTCAACAAATGCGTGACCTAATAAAACATAGAATGAGCCAAAGCAAGTGCCTCAAGTCCACAAGATACAAGATACTGATAGTAGTCAAGAAATTAGCATCCGCCTTTAACAACTGTCAGGAGGTAACTTAATTAATTAGTCCTTTTAACTCGCATAACACAAGGACTCATAATGGTCCTCTCAAAAAATTAAAGTAAACTAATACTAATAAAGCATCCAACTCCAAGTATGTATTCCATTTCCACCAGGATCCCTTCTTCACCTTAATATCTAAATAAAGCTAGCAGTTCATGCTAAAACATCAACTCAAGAGGAATTTTTGACCAAAGAAAGCAAACACCATCATTATGTGTGGAAACTTCCTGCCCCAACTTTAAAAATAAATATTCAATACAATAAATAGCTTACCCAACTAATAAGAGTAAAGGGAAGGGAAAGACAATCACTGCCAAAAGCAGAGATTGTAAATTTATATTCATATTCAAAAGATAAAAAGGGATAGAGGAAGAAGAAGAAGTAACAAGAATAGAAGAAAAATCACATGGGGCTTTGAGGAAGTTTGGGCGGTGGGGGAAGAGAAGAGTTTGCCTTTAACCTCGTGCCATCTCTGTAATCATATTTTCTCACACAAGTTTTGGCCTAAACAATGCAGAAAGAAAACCATTCCCAGGACCCCACATCTTGATTCAAGGTCTTTCCTTTGGTTCCAAACCCCTATAAACGGTCAAGTCTTCTTACTGATACAAATCAGGAGCCACTACATGACTCACCTGATGTCCTGATCCTTTTTAACATTTATATAGTAGAGAAAAAAAAAATGAACAACCACTAGGAATAACAACCCGTGCTTTCAAAACTATTAAAACTAAAATGCTGTGATGCACCAAAGAAGGATATAAAGACCTATACGCTATATGAGCTTTAAATTTTGATGCTGATAAAATTCACATGACCAAAAGGAAAAAGAAAAAGAGTGAATAGAAAGAGTGGTAACAATAATTGTAAGCATTCAATATTTGATAGAGCTTTCTTTTTCTTTTTTTGTTTCTGTTTACAGTTTATCTGAGCAGCACTGGCAACAATAATTAACCAGAAAACAAAGATTAGACACTCAGAATATGGTTATACAGTAGGGTAAAAAAAATAAAGGAATTTCATCTGCTCTTTTACTATTTTAACCCTACTTTCTTTGTCAACAGATCCAGAGATGTCACTTTCTTTTACATGCTAAAAACAACTTCTACATCAATCAAGAAACCACACCTAACACATTCATAAACATTAGAAACCAAATCCTGATGAAAAAAAAAAGAAGGAAACATGAAGTGTACCCAGGTCTGGATGGCAGTTGAGTTCTTGCTGCCATCAGTCCCTTGGAATGCTTTTAAAGGCAAAAAGATTAGTAGAATTATTGAAGGTTGGTGGTTGCTCTGAGATGCCAAAGTGCCACCAAGATCCTTCGCATATGGAAGGTAAACTGAAAAAAACAAACCTCCATCTGATTCCTCGTCGGACAGAAACTGATCTTCCTCCGCCTAATTATGTAATGGCTACTGCATTGAGAGTATAAACATTCAGCCAGGTTCGGAGAGAACCCGTGAATGATTATGCTCTATTTACAGATTAAAATGCATACCCAAATCTAAAACTTCTCTATCAGCTTAGCTCCTACTTTAGACCTCCTTCTACCGTGTCAGTCAATTAAACTAGCTACCTATATGAACAATTTTTCCTGGCCCAAAATCCTAAAATCATTTCTAGAGCTCGACCTTCCACACCATGTTATCAAGGTTAGCATTATGAGACTTCTCCAAGGCAGCAACTTTTGCTCGATGTGCAGCTGCAGCAATGCTCTTTCCTCTTTCTCCATGAGGAAGCTCAGAGGCTTCACTAATTGATCCACATCTAATATCTGCAGGGGGGATGAAACAGTCCATCGATAATCCTGGAACATTGAAAGCCACTTCCTCAATTGTCCAAGCTTCCTCCATTCTAGTCTTGGTGTGGCTCATGGCCATCTCCCCAAACCTGAAAAGGGTCACTACAGACCGACCTGAATGTGCAATCATGATCCCTTCAACTGGCTTATAATCGTCGAGGAATGAATTAATGGTGGTTTCCCAGTACACAGCATCACCTCCATTGGATTGGATTCTTGTAAGGTGGGAATCCTCCATATGGACAAGAAGACCAGTCCTCTGGCTGAAGTAACCAAACAAGACATGTCTTATGATCTCTGCTGGTCCTTCACTCCTGGATTTCAGTGTGTGTGGATCTGCACAGAGCTTGAGAATGAAGCAATCTTCCCCATTAATTTTCTTCTCCCCGATGCATCTTGAATCAGCAAACATGCTTGCGGTGGTTCTGGGATCAAGACCCTAAAAAACAATGGAATCAACTTTCTATCAGATGCAGACTAGAGAGACAGAATCCACTAAGATTCAAGGTGAAGAGCATGAAACGGAAGAAGAAGATTTACCTGGAGTGCTCTACGTAGAGGTCTAACAGGTCCTTTAGCAGCATGGGCACCAAGCCAGGGAGTGTGCCTCCAGACAAGCTTACCATTACAACCAGCATGAACCTTGCTACCACCTACCGCAAGCTCGACATACCACATATCTGGATTCATCTGCCAGAGGACGAACCCACCAGTTTCAGCAGCTCTAGATGCATTCCGGTTCCTCATGACCTTGGTGGCTGTCTCAAATTCAGAAGCCAACATTTTTACCTTACCCATAGCATAAGCATTCCGGATTGAATTCTGCAACTTTTGCCCTCCAGAAGCAGCTGTATACTGCTGCAAAATGTACTGAGCAGAAGAAGTTTCCTGCAAAAGTTGAGACAAATAGATTCAGTATGTTTGAAGATAACAATGAAATCCCCATGTACCACAACTAGATCAATCTCAAACAGGAATACCCTCTTTGACATCAATATGTTCCATACACAAATTACCTTCAAACAATTATTCACTACAGTACTTACCATCAATTACTAGAACCATCAACATAGTCACATGAAAATTTTCACTTTGCTGTTCAACATGACCAAATTCCACAATTTCACACTTTGATTCATAATAAAAGCATACCCATTTTTGCATGTTCCACCAAACAAATCTATTGAATAATTAAGAACAACAGAGAAATTTCATTCAAGTACAATTCAACGAAAAATAAAATACTGATTAAACAAAAAAGGAAAAAGAAAACAATTAGTTTTGTTTTTCCATGTGAAATCTTCACCAAACTAAAAAGCAAACTCTCATGAAAAACATTCTTCACCAACTCACCCAAATACCTAGTCTTCGTTGTAAATCCATCATTCAAACTTAAAATTAAAAACGAAAATGATGTCAATAAATTAAAAATGCAACAAAAAAAATCAAAAATCAAAAGGGATTGATCATTTCAATTCCCAGTTTAGGTAAAACCCATAAGAAAAAACATGATCCTAATGAAATCTAAAATGAAACTAAAAGAAGTGAGTGAGAAAGGGAGAGGAGTACTCACTATGGGAGTATCTTTAATACTAAGGTGAGGAAGAGGATCAATAGAGCTAACATGAACAGGAGCAAGTGGAGCACCCATAACACCTAAAAGAAGTCTCAGATCGGAACGTTTATAAGCAGCAGCAGAAACAGAAGGAGCTCTAGATAACTGTCCTTTCATCCAAACACCCCAACCTTCTCTTTTAGAATCACCATTTTCACTACTATTACCATCTGGATCAGGTCCTTCCATTAATGGTGTTAATGTCTCACCAACTGGTCTTAAACTTCCAGATCTTGCAATCAATGGTTCAGGATTATTATGATTATTAAAATTACTTTGTTGTTTCTTGTTCCTTCTTAGTAATCCCGACATTGGTGATGCGCTCCTCGCTGGACTTTTAGTTCTTGACCTTGCTGGTGATAATGCTCTTACTACATCTTCTCTTAGTGCTGAAAAAAAACCTTGTTTCCTCTCCATCTTCCTCTTCTTAATCTTAACCCTAACCCTAAATAACAAAGATATTTCCCTTAAAAATCAATACTCAAACACACAGACAAATTAGTTTGACGATGATACCGAAGAAGAAGAAGAAATCATAGAGAAGAAGAATAATACTTTCTTCATAGATATTCCTCCTTATTCTACTACTCCTTTACTAGTACTTGCTGTTTCTGGAGAGGGGAAAAAATGATTAACCAGAGAGGACTGGAGATAATGATTTATTCGATCAAATGAAGTGAAATGTGAAATGGGCTGGTTTTTCCGTTTTAAAGAGAGAGAAGAAGGCGAAATGAAATGTTATAGCGGAGGGAGGGGGCTACACACTGAAAAAACTGAAAAGCGACTCAAGAGACCAACAAAGTAGCAGTAGAAGAGAGAGAGAACTAATGGTGTCGTGATCCTTTGGAATCAGATTGTTAATTTAAAAAAAAATAGAAATTAAAATCATCAACAGTAATATTTTTCCCTAAATAAAATTACAAAAAATAACTGAAAATCGACGAGGAGAGATAAAGAGCAGAGTCTCTTTGTATGCAGAGAGAAGAATCAAGTCAATCAATATATATATTCTGCCCCGTTTAAATAGAGAAAGTAGTTTTTTAACAGACGTTACAAAATTGAAATCCGTTAAGTTATTTCTCCCAATACCCAAGGGCCTATCTACACTCCTAGTCATTGATACGGGTAGTAGAGCCGTAAGGCCAGTAGCTATCTAACTGATAAACCAGCAGCCGTTAGATCTTTCTTGGATTTGGTGATAACGGTTAGCAGCTCAGAAAACTTAGGTAGCGTTTGGTATAACAAAAGTCAGTGTTTCAATCAGATAATGACCAACTTAAGTGTTGACAGTACTTTTGTGTTAAACCCCAAAAATTGAGGTTCGAGTGGAACAGTGGTAATAACGTAGGACTATTTCGGTGATTAAACAATTATTAAGGACTCTAACACCACCGTTAAGTTACGTCTCAAGCACCGTGAAGTTAGCGGCATGTGAGTGTGTCATTGTAGGGTTACATACTACGCACATGCACAAGTTGGGGGGATTTGGGGGGACCATTTATTTTCTCATATACAAAACTAATCAGAAGGAGATCTCGAGATGGAATTTAATACTCAACGGATGAGATTAAAAGAGCATTTATTAAAGTTGACACACGTGGCAAAGGTACGCGGTGGTGTCGAGTTGGAATTGGTAAAAAGGGAAGTAACTGAAAACGCGTTATCAATTCTGTCTGTTGATTCGCTCTCTTCTCGTTTTACTTGTGCCTAGATTTTTTAAGGTGTTTCTCACCAACATCTTTATTCCTGTGTTTTGACATCCTCATTTGTGGCACGGCCCGGAACGGTATGTGGCACGAGAAGACACCCTTCCTTGTTATGATTCGGGTTAAACTTTGAAGCATTTACGTCAACGTAAAGATTATACAAGGAACTGTGCTTCATCGGCCGTAAAAAAAAATGTTAGAAAAATCATAATAAAACCGTTGTAGATACCAAATTTTATCATCTATTGTTTTTAATTTTAACGGTTTAGCTTGAATAGTTAATTTATAAAATAATAGACGATGGTGTGAAACTATCAGGTTGTGATTATTTTTAGTAGGATTGTAGAGTATGTTATCTAAAAATTTCACTATCGTTTAGGTTTTATGAAGAAATTAGTGCTAAAAGTCTTATGCCAAGCACTATGGTGTGGCTTTTCTTTTAATCGTAGCTTAATTATAGCCAAGTAAAAAAAGGATCCAAAAAATACCTATCAGAAGGTCTTAATTCTCAGCTTATAAAGACGGATACTGAATTTCTGTCCAAATAGTTATATTTGTCTAATTCTTTTTTATATATTTAAAATATATATATAGTTTAATTTTATTAAGTATTTTTTATAGATTAATAAAAACTAATTAAAAGAAAAAATTGGAGAAATAATAAGGGAAAATAGAGTAAGTAAAATAGTTAAAAAAAAAATAAGTAACCAAAATTGGTAAATAGTTAGAAGTTAATATAGGTAAACAATCAAAATTGGTTTTAAATGAATACGGATACTTGGTACCCTTAAAGTGCCTTTTTTGATAGATATTGGGTATCCGTTCCATATTGCTTGGCTATAGCTGGGATTAGATGTACGTGCTTTGCTAGTGAGGCCAAAGCTTTGAGCCATATTATAGCTAAGTGATAACCTATACTGATTGTCTTTCGCAACAGTGTGGCCAAAGCTAAGAGAAAAGCACTACCATAGTGCTTGCCTTAGATAGTAAAATATTATGCCAATCTATCGTCTCTTTTAGATGGATATTATTAAGACTGAGTCTTATATTTCCTCCGCTCCTCAAATATTGAGCTAGTTCAAGTTTGCACAATTCTTAAGGTAAAAAGGAGAAAGAGATATTTTAATGTATTTTTTTCAATTATACCCTTAGAGTAATAAAATTGGTAAATTTTAGAAATGACATATCTCTCAAACGATGCCACTGATATTTGTAAATTTTATATCTTTGAAAGCATTTTAAAACACCTATATAACGAATATAAACACGACTATCAAATTATACATATTTCTTATACTAATAATAATTAATCAAAAGGGTTGTCTTATTTAATGAAATAGCTCAATTCTTAGGGAACAAAATTTTAAACTAAGAAGCTCAATTTATGAGGAACGGAGGAAGCAGTATCTTCACAACATCTTCACAGCCCATAACCATGTTATTGTGAATGTTGGACTAGCTTTTACGACCGTGAAGCTGTGAAAGATAAAGCGCGAAGATATTTTACGCTCCAATTTTAGCCGTCCAAGGGTAGGTGATGTGATTTTATATAGTGGTAAAAAGAGGTTCGATTCTCGAACTTGTGAAGGTAATGATTTTAGAAAATATTAAACTTAATCTAAACTAATAAAAATCAGGAAATTAAACTAGAGAATATTTTTAGAAAATATGGAGAAAACTAGGAATCAAGATTCAGTTATTTCTAACAATTCATGTGATTAATCATGTAATTCTTTTTAACAATTTAATTCGAGTTTGCCAAAAATATGTTTCCTAAAAGAATAATTGTAAATCCTAAGCATGGGACATCAAGAGTAATTAACTAAGCATGACCCATCAAAAGAGAACACAACTATTTAATAAAAACCATTTTTTTTCTAATTTAAATCCATGCAAATAATAATAAAAGAATTATAAATAATTAATTAAAAATAGACTTACCACATAAAATTGAGAGAAAAACCTCCTCCATCATCCCAGTAAATAGACTTAGCTCATGGTGAAGAAAACTTGCTCAAAAGATCTTTTCATTGCTCAAAATATTGATTACAAGGTTGAATAATAGTGCAACAGCTGAACAGACGCATTTATAAGTGTTACAGAACAAGGTTCAGCCGTTGCAAAAGGCTAAGGCAAAGAAAAGGAAGGAAGAAATTTGAAATTTAAGGCAACAGAACAGCAACACTTATAAGTGTTGCTGTGTCTTCTTCTTCGGCAGCGACCAGTTGAAGAACACGGTCACCGGCGGTGACCGGTGCAGCAGCAGTTGGCCGGATCGTGAGTATTCCGGCCACAATTCCGGCGACTCCGAAACTTCAATTCTAAGCTATTCTCCCCGTTCTTCTTGGATTCTCTTGGTATATATAGGCTCTACAAACCCTAGGGAGAGTTCTAAACCTAATAGAACTCCTTAAAACACTCCCAAATTCATCCAAATCCGAATCAAAGTATAATACCCTTTTTCCGGCGAAACTCGGATTTGGGGCTATTTTTCCGGCGTAAACCTTTAATTCTTCACGTGTTTAATCTTGTATGGACCTCTAGTATATTGTGTATCAATTTGGGAGCAAAATATTCCAAAAATTTCATGAATCAAAGTGTACAGTTGCATTCCGTCCGATCCCGTGACTGGCTTGACTTGGTCAACTCGGGTTGACCGACTTGACTCGGGTTTGACCCGATTTGACCGAGTTGACTCGAGGGTACCCCTTATCACTTCTAGGGTGCCAAATAACACTTTTCCTTGGGTGCCTTTATCACTTTTTGAGCCAATTTTTCCACAAATCTTTATTCTTCAAATGTACATACAAAAGCATAAAAACACGTAATATTTGCAAAATCGAATACTAACTTAATAGAAACTAAGGTGCAATCTAGACACTAAAATGTGTCTATCAGTAGGCCAACGACTCAAACGGTCAACGGCTGTAAATTCTCAGTGGATTCGTTTCGCGCTTAAGTGAACTTTTTAACGATCATTTTACACTTTATTAGTAATTCTCTCTCTTATTATCTTTCTTTTTCTCTCCCTCTTCTAAAATAAAAAATTACTAAAGTTGTCATATATTTCTTGCTCAGATTTGATCATTTTTGAAACAGATCTGTACAAGGATTTATATTCTTTTTTAAGTTTGGAAAATAGGTCTATTGCCCAAGATTCCCTAAAATATGGTTCTAGTGGACTTGTAAAAACTAGGGATGGGTGAAATGGACACAAAAAACAAGAAAATTGTGTCCCTCATTTTTATAATTATTTCTTTTTTATCCTTTCTCTCTCGAATTTAAAAACAAATCACAAAAACATTCATAACTTTCGAAATATATATCCGATTTTAATAAAACTTATATTTTTGGAAAGGATTTTAAATTATCTTCAAAACAAGATCATTGTTGATAGTAAATTCAAAAGTTTTTTTTTTTCGAAAGAAAATAGCTAGGATGAAACTGGTTGCATCTTAAATTGAAATAAAATAGAAAAATTTATTCAAAAAATAGCTTGGATGAAACTGGATGCATCCTGTTTTAAAGTAAGAAAATAAAAATTTTCGAATAATAGCTAGGATAAAACTGGTTGCATTCTGGTTTAAAATAAAATTAAAAAAAATATTCGAAAATAGCAATGATGAATCTGGTTGCTCAAAACACTCTCAAAAGATTGGCACATGGCTCAAAAGTGCTTGAGAAGAAGAAAATAAGCTAAAAATAACAAAAACATGAAATCTACAACGTTTTCATGGTGTTACAGATTAATTGTTGCAATGAAGCTGAAGATAAACGTTGTAAAGCTGAAAATAAACGTTGCTGATTGGTTGAAGAAACCGTTGCAGCTGAAGATAAACGTTGTTGATTGGCTGAAGATAAACGTTACAAAGCTGAAGATAAACGTTGCTGATTGGTTGAAGAAATCGTTGCAGCTGAAGATAAACGTTGCAAAGCTGAAGATAAACGTTGTTGATGGGTTGAATAAACCGTTGCCTTTTCCTTGTTCTTCCCGTCTTCTTTAGCAGTAGCAACACAAAAAATTTCTGAATTGATTTTTTTCACTCTTTTTAGCTTCCTGAGCTCGACCCAACCTTCCTAACCTCTTTTGTGACTCAATCAAACCTTTTTATACACCACATGAGCAATAATTCTCATTTGATTCAAAGTTCCGCAACACACATATTATGTTTAAAAAAGGTTTATCTGTAATCATCTGATTTGATTCATGCAGTACCTTGACCAATTCTTTTCTTCCCCAATCATAGTTCTTAACATAACATATTAATTCCATTGCAGCAGAATGACTCTCCTGTAAGCATTGGTTTTGCATAGCCAGTGAAAAGCATCAATGAAATCCAAAGAGACTAGAACTGTTGAAAAGTCTTGGGCACTGGTTTTGCATAACCAGTGAAAAACGTCATTGACGAGCACTCCACGATACTCTTTGAGAGGAGGTCTCCAAGGGACTGTTTGACTATGTCTCCATGAATTTGATCCTAAGGTGTAGACGGAAGGGTATTTATGTCAATATTTCTAAAATCAGTTAGAGTATAAATCAAAAACTTGGGCAAACTACCCAATTAAAGATATTACAATAGTATTTTAAAGATCCTTGGTTATTTGAAAAGTATCTAAATTTACTTGTCTTCCACGCCCATAAAATAGGATCTAGGGGTTATTAAGCCAATAAACTATTTTAAGTTTTAGGAGATAGTTAAATGAATGAGATGTTTTTACATCGTTTTTGGTGTCTTTCGACATATTTCTTCGCCATTTCAGAGTGATTTTTCTTCGTCGTTGTGGGACGAGTTCTTCAAATTTTGATGGCTTATTTGTGGTTTGCTATTCTCGATTCAAAAACATCAATAATTCAACACGATGTCGCTTTGAATCCATACCCAATGGATTTATGGCATACAAGTTCGTTTGGATCTACAAGTTTATGGGCAAAATACTCCTTTATTTTAGGAGCATCTCTTATCAAAGAAGAATATAATCATATTAAATTGTCAAAATTGATTCCAGAATATACCATCACTCTCCTTTCTACATAAACAAAAATTTGACATCTTTACGATTAATTGCTCTTTCTCTTTGCGGTTTATTTGTCATTGATATTTTTATTTATATTAGGATTTTGATTATCTTGTATTTTGTTATTTTTATAATTTTATAAACGAACATGTAATTATTATTTTAATTTGGATGAATTAAAAAAATATCGATTGTCCAAATAAAAAAAACGACAATTCACATTTGGATGTCTTACTTTTAATAAACTCAGATATGAAGCGCCTATGAAGAACACCATAAGAGTTAGCCTTACCGGCTGCTCTCTCCACAGGCTCACACTACATGAAATAAATTAGAAATACTTTTAAGAGAGTGACGACATGACTCCATGTGGAGTGCAATGCGACAACTACAATGCATAAGTTTAGAAGGCTGATATAGGGGCTCCCATATCAATAGAGGGGCTCCTCTAATAAGACGAAATAGGGACATTATGAAGTAAAACTTAAAAACCCCTTATCCATAATATTTTCACAATACCCAAACCACTCCTCATTAGTAATCTTAATTACATTAATTAGTTTAAACTAATCATGATTAATTAAACATAATCTTTTACCTAATCAAATGATTTGATATTTTTTTTTTTTTGAATTTGTGTTTGGTGGGAAGAAAAACTTGATGAAATTTAAGAAAATTTTGTCGTTTTTTTTTAAACCCTAGATTTTGATTCAATCAACCATAGTAGCATTTAGATACCTCTAGATTAAACTCTTGATCTGTTTATGGCTCAAATTAGATGAAATCACGATTTGAAAGTTTGATTTTTTGTGATTCAGAGAAAGTTACGGTTGGGTTTCATGTCGAACCCAACCGTAACACCAAGAACATCCAGACTTACGGTTGGGTCTTGTTGAAAACCCAACCGTAACTGGAAGAAAATGAAGAACACCATTCCAACACAAAGTTACGGTTGAGTTTTGCCTTAAAACCCAACCGTAACTCATCCTTTTGAGCATTGGTTTTTGAGGTCAAATTTGAGTGTTAAAATCAAAATTTTGAAATTATTCAATCATTTTAACTAGATTAAAGGTAAATTGGGTCATTCAAACAAAGAAAAACCGAAAAACACAAAAATTAGACAATCCAATTTTGAGTTCACAGTAGAATTTACGGTTGGGTTTTGGCTTATAACCCAGCCGTAACTAATTCTGTTAGCTTTAAGGGTGGGTTTTGCCTTGAAACCCAACCGTAACTAATCTTTAAACCCCAATTTTAAAATGAGATAAATATATTTTGAGATTTTTTTCATTTCTATCTTGTAGAGAATTGAAAGACGGAGCTAACCCAAAAAAAAATGAGGTCAATCGGACATCGTATGAAGGAGTTATGATCAAAACGGTGACATTTTTATTTGTATCCAGGAAGAATTACGGTTGGGTTGGGCCAATAAACCCAACCGTAACTCTGAGCATTTTGGCCTCCAAGAGGCCAGAGTTACAGTTGGGTTTATTGGCCCAACCCAACCATAATTCTTCCTGGATACAAATAAAAATGTCACCGTTTTGATCATAACTCCTTCATACGATGTCCGATTGACCTCATTTTTTTTGGGTTAGCTCCGTCTTTCAATTCTCTACAAGATAGAAATGAAAAAAATCTCAAAATATATTTATCTAATTTTACAATTGGGGTTTGAAGATTAGTTACGGTTGGGTTTGATTGAAAACCTAACCGTAAATTTTAATTGAATCTTCATCTCCTACATTTGAAGTTACAGTTGGGTTTGTTAAATAACCCAACCGTAATATGAAGAACAAATCAGTTACGGTTGGGTTTGGTTGAAAACCCAACCGTAAATCTGGGCAAAAGTGGTGTTCTTCAGTGTTCTTGGTGTTACGGTTGGGTTCGACATGAAACCCAACCGTAAGTTTCTCTGAACAACAAAAAATCAATCTTTCAAATCGTGATTTCATCAAATTAGTTAGTATAATTTAGTTTTATCCGGATTGTCATCACTACTACTTTCTACATATTTATTAGTATTCTTCATCACGAAATTGAGAGTTTAATCGGCGATAAAATTTTGATTCAGTTGAGAAATTTGATTAAAATGGAGAAGGAGAAGGAGAAGATATGGAGGAGATGGAAAATTTTTAATTAAAGGACAAATTTGTCTTTTTTATATTAGGTAAAGGGTAAAATGGACATTTAACTTTACCCTTAGGACATCCCTTATCGTAAAATTGGGTCACCTCGGCTCAACTGGAAACCCCTCTATTGATATGGGAGCCCCTATATCAGCCTTCTAAGTTCAGATGATATAACATTCCAATATAACCGATCAAAAGAAATAAAAGAAAAGAAAAAACATTCTAATATTTATCGTGTCACTTTGGTGATTAGGTATGCGTTTGATAAGCCAAAAGTCAATAATAAATGGACACATTTAGACCGTAGTGTTCTTGATAGAATGATGGTACTTGGTAGTTATATTGTTTGCCGCACTTACCTTTTTTGAGGGAGAGGGGTCATATCTGTTGGTAAATATCCGTATTCTGCCAACTAAAAATCTCCTACTTACCTCCTTCGTGGGTGGAAATCTGCTCAACTCTAAATCTGCTTCATTCCCTCCTTTTGCTTTATTTGCTCAGCCTCTTTGTAAGTGCTCATGGATTAAGGCTAATAAATCATGGCAACGGTCACCGAACAAAAAGATGGAACTAAATGAGCTTAACCAACTGGTAATAGGCCAGGGGGTGTACCCAACTTATATTTCCCACAATACTATTTATTTTAAAAAAATTCTGGATGAATTATCCGTTTGTTCGTGTTCTTGACTTCTTGTGCATCAACTTGGCCGCCACATTCCCTTTGTCCATGTGAGATTTCTTTATCTTTAGGCGATAATGGCTTTATCTCTAGGCAGTGATGTTTACGGGATGTTTGGATGTTTTATTGTTAAGTGTGGACGAAATTTCATGAGCTATTATATTTTTGAGTGTTTGGTAAACGCTATGGCTTACAAATAGATAATGGTGAATTTCCTCTAAAAACTTAGAACATACAAGCAATGTACAAAACCAATGGGGGAGAAAGTCCCACTCTAATGACAAAGACGGCGACCCAAGGGTATTAGATCACCAAGACAGCGATTGAAGCTTATTGAGTGAGATTATCTTGTCCACTTTGTTTTCAAGATTTCATGGTTACGACATTTCCAAAACACACCATGTGATTGTAGCTGGGTGTGTGACTCTGCAACGGTTATACACAAACCTCATTGGTCCCTCGGCACCCGTTATAAACAAACATCTTAGTTTCTATCTCTCGACGATCACACGATGCACCCTGGCATTCTCCGTTGTCATGTAAAAAAGATGTCACACCATGTCATATGCTTATAATTATCAAATTTTTCGTACTCTCAATATTATTACATCAGATTTATAGACGTAGTTATAGTACAATTATAAAAAGAAAAGGATCTAATGATATAGTTAGGATAATATTATCCTGATATTTTAATATCATTTATTTTATAAAATCCAGGCGTTAATAAATTTAAAGCTAATAAAACTATCGAATACTAATATAATTATACAATATTACAAACTATTCAAATTCAAAACTAGTCAGCAGTTGGCAACAAAAAATCTTTCTGGACGATTAAAAAGAGAAGAAAAAAAAGAGATTTAACAATAGCGTACAACAACTCTTTATTATGCATCTGACTACTTCTAGACTTTTAGTTTCTAATACTATTCTACATGTAAATGTATAAATGTAGTAATTAAGTCTTCCCGTTTGTTTCCCCTTGTGTAGGCACAAATTATTTTTGAGTAATTAAGCTTTTAATTCTTTTGTATGCAATTAGGAAGCCCAAAATTTAATGAGATGCAGTGTGTAGTTACCATAAATTTCATGAGATCTCATTTCATAACATTATGCTTGTTTGGCTGGTTGTAATTAGTCATAAAAACATATGCACGTTCAAATCGATCAAAATGTTTGGAAGTGTTCAATTTAAACTATGATGCGTATGTACGTACAGTGGTCCTGACCTGCCACTTGATTAATCTATATCACTCCCAATTACATTATATCATATATAGGAGTACGAAGTTAATGAAAGATATGGTCCTATTAAAATCGATATTTAACCATAGACATAGATCCGATTTTGATCTATTTATTTATTTGTTTTGCTTTATTTGTTTTGATACTATCAAATTTACAATTTTAATTACGAAGGAGGGGAGAAAGCATGCAGCAATACCCTTGGGAGTTATATCTCGAGTAACATTATTTTTCTTAGTACAGTATACTTCTGTCGTCATATAAAATTTATATAGGTATTTATTAAACCTGTTTCAAACTTAAATCGCGGATAACATCATCTAGCAGTTTTACTCTATAATATTAAGGAGTCTTCAATATTACAGAGAATCTACACTACATTGATAAAATTAATTAACAAAGAGTTTTATGTTAATCAAATAACCTAGTTTTAAGTGTTGAATTTTAAATTCCCTACCCCAAGTCTCCTAGATTCAAACTCGTATACATTTTATCGAATCGTTTCACACTGTAAACCAATTTAGCTTTTGATAAACTTTACTATAAAATGTGGTGCTAAAAAGAGAATTTGATTTTTCTAAAAGTGACATAAAGATAACGAGTAAGAAAAGAGAGCAGTAATTGAGAAGACTCTGAGGGGAAAGTGTTCGAATATTTGAATTTTGAGTATCGATATTTTGGATTAATGATAAATATACTTTGGAAAATAGTTAAAATGTCTTTTCATGGACTTTAACATATTGTTCATTATTGCACAAAACCCATTTAGTGGGAAATTTTCAAGAGTATCTTGCATGTTTTATTATGGATGTTAATGCGCTTGTTTAATATTGCCAGTTATCACCTATTATTCTAACCACTTCGATGTGTTGACTAATTAATTTACCGATCTTGCTAACTGTTAAATAATCTTATATTTAAACGATCATTTAAGTTTCGAAACTGGCTTGACGTTATTTAGGTCTTCATGGGGTTGATGGGGTGACCGCACAATGATGAACAAGCTATCAGACTTTAATTGAACTTTTTTCATTCTTTATGCCAACTTCAATTGAAATTTCTGTAATTTTATACGATCAAGGACTGAAAATTTCTAAAGAGATCGACAATGGGCATAATAGATATATTGAGGTGTGGAGTAAGTTTTGGTACATTTTTAATTTGTCCGTTTTAAATCATTTTAAATTTAGATCGTTGACCTGTTAGTTAACTAGGTCAAGTAACTAATCCGTTAAAACAATTAACGTCTGTTAATTACAGTAATTACATGTTTACCACTTCATCAAACGTTGTTCACACGTGCACTTAAATGTATCACGCACCCAGTTAACAATATAACGTGAAGTTTCTTTTTCTTCAAGAAAATAGTTTTATATTTTTGTAAACAGATCCTGCTGCCACTGTTAAATAGATTTTTGGCCAGAATTAACCAAAATCAGATAGTTACAAACATTTTAATGGCTGAAATTGAATGAAAATCAGGTTGCTACAGAGTCCATTTTGTGTCCAAAAACACCATCTTTGAACTCGTTACCCTCCTTCACCTGCAAATCTAAACCAGACATCTACAACCATTTTTGCAATCTTCTTCATCTAGCAGCAGTACCACCACCTCTCCCTCAACCCTTCACTAGCAGCAATATCACCATCTCGCCTTCTACCTGACGTATTTTCACCAGCTCTGCCTCTAGAAACTGCAATAGGACCGGAAAAAAGACATGCATATAAAGTTTACAAAAAAACTATCATTTCACTTTAAATTCAGAAAATAACAACAACCCTATCACCGCTTAACAATCACCTCACAAAAAATATCATGAATCAAGCAAAACAAAAATAAATCAACCTGCCTATTTTCACCAGAAATATCAAATAACTTACTTGGTTGAATTTTGCTTTGCCATTTTGATGATTCTTGTCTAAAATAAAAGCAGTAGTAAGATGACACATCGAAATTCCCTTCGATTTGGTAACTTGACTTAGTTGACTAGCGGTTCAACGACCCAAATACTAAAACGAACAAACTTAAAGACCCAAATCCTCTACTATATCATAATCTACGATCCAAACGCTAATTGCTCTATATTAAGAGATCGGCAGTGGATGTGGCATAATGTTCTGTTCTGCATGGCATGGGGCCGAACTTAACCCTGGAAAAAGCTATCGAACTGTCTCTCCCGGACAGATCCAACCATATGTGACGAATCCATTGAATCTTACTCCTACCCCTCAGACAC
>JAJJMC010009272.1:1593855-1703383 GCA_023531435.1 Papaver californicum | reverse complement strand
ATTTATTATTCATAGTTCTTGTATTGATATGTATATAATTAAGGGTAATTCTTTCACAAGTTTATAATTCTACGATCTTAAAATATATCTACTTGGATATTAATATATATCTACATCAAGTATCTAATTTATATATCAACGAAGCATATTGTTATGTCTTTGTGAGGTATAGAATCATCCTACTAGAGGTTAGAATCCTACATGGCATAATGTTATTTATCCCATTTTTGATGAATTTGAACGGTGTATAAATCGACCAGATTTTAAATATTTTTAAACATACAGTATTTTAAACTTCATATGGAGGCTTTAACTTTTCCTTGTTTATGGAAATTGTCTAAACTCCGCTTAAAATAAGATAGTATTTTTCCATTGTGGTTGGCATCTAAAATTACATTTTCCAGTAGTGAATACAAAACATCTACCACTTATGTGGCACGTTCTTAGAAAATTGGTGTACAAGAGTTAAACTACTCATGAGAAGTATGTTATAGGTTAGGAGCATTGGATCAATTCACTCATCACTTTATTCCATCTTGAGAAGGTCATGATGGACGGTATGCGATAGGTCTTAGCTATTGCGCGAGACATGGCTCGTGTTAGTATTTGTCGAGTGTGTGATTATATGTCTACTTAGCATTAAATACAACGAGCAGAAACTAAGGGCATGTGGCATTAACTGGATGGAGTCTTAGGACGGTATTTGCACCTGCAAGTGAGAAGTCGAACATCAAAGATAACATGCAACAAGGGATAGTAAAGTCGCACCCTCAGACCCCGCCAAATCTATAGATACAATACATTACTTAGCCTCTGGAGAAGGGGTTAGACGATTGGGAGAGGGAAAATAGTATAACATATCTGATATTGTATTTACTTTTTCTCTCTTGCTCAAACTGACTTTCACTCGTTGTACTTAACTTGATCCTTAATAAACTTTATTGTTGGAAATTATGGGTCATGGATCATCCAAAAACTGATTTTGAGAAATAAGATGTAACTATGTGAAATTAGACAAAGCATAATTGAGGAAAATTTTCAAAAAATTTGTGTATGGTTCCAGAGAACAATAATCAAAGCAATTGACCAAGACTTCCAGAAAACAACGAGAATCAAAGTGATTAATCTAACGAGTGTATTCAGGCAAGCCAGGCGAGGTACTAATTTTTCATGAAATCTTTTACTTCCCGTCAATATATGGTGCAAAGCGTGATTGAAGTAAGTTTAACCAACATACAATAATACCTTTTGTACCAACTTTGCACTTGAATAATACCAAACAATCGAAAGAAACTAAGCAGCACCAAACTCTCAATTTTAAACCCCAAATGCAAGTTTGTTTATTCACAACTTTAAAGCTTTTTATCTGCATGTTTTATGTGTTGCGAAGAAGGATTTAAATAAACTTACCATTTGGGTTGTACTGTTCGGGACAAACAGTTCTATAGCCAACAAACTTAATCTTAACGGTTCAATTTGAATTGGTTTAATCCGATGGGATATTTAAACCCTTTAACTATACCAAACATCAAATTGACCATTACATCATGTTTATTCACAACTTATATTCACATAGGGGAGGTTCCAAGGCCTGGTTTACCATGGCTCCATCCCCCCTTAAAAGCAAAAAAAAAAACAAAACTTGTTTTTTATTACCTAATCTAGATGGTCCGGAAAATTATGACCTAATTTTTTCCTTAAGCCTGATGTGAAAATACCAAATCCCACCCCCAATATGAGTTTCTAGTTCCACCATTGTATTTGAAATGAAGAGGGTAGCAAGTACACCATAATATTTTCGATATTAACATATGCAGACTTATATTGTATAATCTTATCGAAACAATAATGACCAAAATATTATTTCAAAAAGGTGATTCTTGGTAATAATTAAAGTTTTATTCGAACTAACTGTGGGATCGTTACCAATAAGGGATTAGCGTACAAGTATGATTACTTAATTATAACTATAACAATTATAATGCGGAAATAAAGTAAATAACACGCCAGAATTTTGTTAACGAGGAAAACTACAATCTTGTAAAAAACCCTCGAAACCTCGTGTAGTTGATACCAATCAAACTATACCCTAGTTACCCAAGTTCAGTTGCGTTCATGTTTTGAAACATCTAGCAAAACTTTCAATCTCTATAGACATTCGAATACTAGATATCCTTGCAGAACATATGTTGTCTTATAGAATAAATATAGTAGATGTTCTGGATGGTTATCAAAATCTTATGCTACCAATCTTCCAACTGGTAAGGAAAGATTTCTTTGGAACGTATCCCAATCCGTAAAGGATTAAATCTATTTGGTAACTAAACTCACTTGCCAATCACAAAACCAAAGTATATGATAAATGCAAGGTTAAGGATCTTCTATTTAAGTTCTGTAATCCAATAATATACCAGATCTGAAACTCCGTTAAGAGATCAATCAAGATAAAATTATAAATAATCAGTCTTGATTACAAGGTTTTATGTTTGTAAAAACAAACCACTTGCAGATCTTACAAGACTTATGTTTATCGAAATAAACCTCTTGTCAATCCTAGAGAATCAAGTCACAGAAAACCATACTAAAAAAAAAAATCTTCAACTCGTCAAAGTCTTCAGTCTTCAATTTAACCTTCAAAGTAACTGTTGTAAACAATTTGATTCCTCTATTGATTTTCCACACAAGATGGAGTCTGTTAACAACGACGAATCAATAGATCTATCACACAGATCTAGAATCACTTGGATTTGTGATAGTCAAATTTTTAAACAAACTTGAGTGGCCTTATAGCAGAAGAGTGGAATAAACAATTTTTATCAATCGAAGACAACTACATCATTGTTTCAAACACAAATAATCAACCGAAAACTAAATAACAATCTAGCCTTTCACCAGCGGCAAAACTAGAGGCTTCTTAATCCCAAAGAATATTTTACCAAAAGGCAATGCAAGATGTTTCACCTAATTATATTGCTCATATCTCTATAACAAGTTGGCTTTTCCGTACTCACAACTGGTGTGTTCTGGGATGAGTTGTAAGTATGCAAGCCCCCCTATTTATAGGGTTCTGACCAAAGCATTGACTGGAAATACATTCTTTAACAATTTCATAAATTCTCAAGATATACAATAATAATATATTTTCAAAATTAGCAAACACAAAGTAATATCCAACTCATAATCGATTTCACTCTT
The DNA here is from genome assembly GCA_023531435.1 of Papaver californicum. Lineage (NCBI taxonomy): Eukaryota > Viridiplantae > Streptophyta > Magnoliopsida > Ranunculales > Papaveraceae > Papaver > Papaver californicum. Next base: position 1,700,188 of record JAJJMC010009272.1, on the reverse strand, counting down.
AGTCTTGCAACTAAGATTATCTATCACAAAACATCTACTTTACTAATGTAGTTTGATAGAAATATGCAAACCTATGGAGTAGAAAGCATATATTTCGATACCAAATATGGTATTAAAAAATTAATATCTTGGGATCTTGCCTTGAGTATCAAAGGTGTATTCTTGAACATTAAGAAATTAAAGTTTAATATGTTCAAATCATTGTGTTGACATTCTAATGAACTTTCCAATCAAACTTATATACTTCTGGATATCTGCACCAACCCGTGAAAATTATCAGACCAACCGAAAAATTAAACAATAGTCAGATTCCCTTAGGATCGTTCATGTGATTGATATTGCCTAAGGGATCGGTCTTGCTCGAGGGATCGGTCCTGAACCATATTTCGACTTTGAAACAAAGTTTTGTAAGTCTACTTCCTTACACTATATTTCTGAAATTGCTTTCGGAAATATTTATTAAGGTATGGATTCTCCCAGAAGTTCTACACACTAAATAATAACAAGTTACAAATGAGTACAATATCATAAACAACGAAGTCTATAAATAAAATATTCGTCGTAACTCTATATACTTTAAGTTGTCGAAGCAGCTATGTATAACATACCCTTTGATACTTTGATCACTTGTATAGTGAACAACTAACCAATACTAAAGTCATTCTAACAAAAATAACTTTGTATGTTATGTTTTCAATGAATAAAGACTTGCATGAAAAATAGATAAAAATAGAATATGTCAAGTCATGTAGATACTAACCTTGAACTGAAGGATGATGTTTTCGTTCTGTCTTCAATACGTCTTCGTATCTTCAAGAGTAACTAGAGAAAGTCTCACATTCTATGTTTTTAGTCTAACCTAACGAAGTTAACTTTAGTAATCTACTCTAGCGACTTTGAGTTTTTGAACTAAACTTGACATACCAACGCTTCGTGGGTTCAACCGAGCAGTGCTCAACAATCTCCCCTTTGTTAATTTTAGTGATAAAACTCTTTAAACATGGAGAGTACAAGAATTAACAGAAAAATTATATAACATAACAATATCTTAATACTATCTTCATACTTTTGGCCTGAGTTTCAACAACATCTTTTTGATACGCAATTATTCAAAATAAATATCGTTGTTGAAGCATTTGAATAACAACATCCCCCTTAAGGTGAGCTAGGCATATATTCAAACCGAACATAATTGTTATTCAATTCATAGTATATAAATACAACACATCATGATATGTTTTGACCCCTTAATCAATACTTTCTCTTTTCCGTCAGATATATACTCCATATATTTTTTTCCCTTTTTGTCACGAAAAATGATAAAGATTGAAATAGAACAACTATTTCAAAAGAACTTCACAAGTTCATAAGACCTCGATTCACCCTTTAAGAGTCTAAGCCAATTGGAGATCTAACATACCATATTCAACAAGTTAGCTAAGGTTAGAATTATCTTAGCTTCTTATCAGAAAAATTAATTACACAAAGAAGTTTTTCCTAACTTTGTTAAGCAAAATTAAGATCAGAACTAACTTAGTTACTTATCAGTAAAGTTATTAACCAGAGTAATACTTCCCTACATTCGACAAGCTTAACAGAAATCGAAATCAATTTAGTTACTTTATCAGGAAAACAATTATCAGAAATAATTTATTTCCCTCGATTCTCACAACCACACTCCTCACAAAGATATATTATTATGCACAAGTACATAAATAGAACTCTCTGCATGTGTTTTTTATTCCCTGCAACAAAAAGAACAACATAAGGAAACATTTACCATAGAAAGGTCAAGAACATGATTTTAGTCATCACCTACAAAGGATACAAACTAAAACCGAAATCACTCACATGTATAATAAAGCATTAACTTACAAGAATAAATAAATGTTAATGTATGTGAATCACATATGTTGCGAAGATTAGATATAATCGATAGTCACGAACCATAAGAAAGTAAGCCAATGTATGAGACCGAAACACTACGTTTTATCTCACAAACTCAAACACAACACACCAGAAATATTCAACGGAGAATCAAGTACTGCAATCACCTCTATCATATAGATAATAAAAATTTGAAGTCAATGCAAAAAGAATGAGGTCATTCCAAGCTCGGGCGAAGAAGTTATGAGTAAAACAATTTTATAATCTTTTTGTGTGGATTCAAGATCAGTTGCGGGTCCGATTCTAGGATCGGTCCTAAGACCAATTCCAATAGAAAATTAGCTACAAAAATTGTTTTGAGCATAATTTTCTCATACAGTATCCGAATTAAGTGATTTTTAGCTCGTTTTAAACCTATAATCAAGAGATACACATATAAGAGGTCGTGTGACCAATTTTATATGCTTAATCATCATCCATGAGCATGCTTGGTGATGATGTACTCACCAACACAATCAGGTTATGATGAGGTGAAACTTATCTTACTCACCACTGGTTAAGGAACCAGAGCCACCTGAAACTTGATAATTGTCAAAGTTACTTCTTTATTGCATATTTGTTCTTTATTTTTGGGACAACATAGATGGAATGCTCATGATATCTATGTGAAATAGATGTTTTAACATTTGCTTTTACCTTTTTCAAATAATGTTTTCTCTAATCAGGAACATCAGATCTTGTCTTTGCACTTACAAAGTTGTTTATCTTTTTATCACATGGAAGATTATAGTTTTGATAAGCAAACCTTGAACAATCCTTATAATAATTTTTTTGCCTAAATTTTGGACAATAAAAACCTGAGGTATTAAGGGAAGCAGTTTTATTGTTCGTAGTGATTTTGGCCAATTCATTTGACATAAAAAAAAGTATATATTGAATTTTGTAAATGGCTTTCTCATTCTTTTTACGAAATCCGCACCCCCTTTGCAAGAATCCTTTATTTCCACAATAAAAGCAATGCACACTTATTAACAATAAGAAACGCAATGCTTAATGTTACCTTGTTGTGGATCCACTTTCATTTGAGCTCGATGGATTTTATGTTTCCCATCATTTGCTGAAGGTGAAGGTGTTGCACATTTGTTGTTTGAGCAAGAGCATTCTTTCATGGTAACTTTTGAAGCAATTGTATACCTTTATAGACCAATCCTCGTGTGTCAAGATGAACTATAGTTGTTACCAACATTGAGTCCAATTGGTTTATGCTATTATTAAAGCTTTTCAAGTTCTCTTTTAGACTCATATTGTCTTAGTCCAACACTTTGATCCTTCTGGAAGCATTAAGAAGATCAACCTTAAGTTGTTCAGTTTGAACTTTGAGATTTTCTTGTCCATATTCAATAGAGTTATTCATATCAACGTTCTTCAGATTCCCTACCTCTGTATGGAGTTTAATTCTCTATCACGACCTTAAAATATTTGCTTTCTCTAACAAACAAGTTACTCAAGAATAATATCTTTATCACTATAGCCTCGATAAATTGTCTCAACATTTTGATTTCTACTTGAAGTCTATCACATTCTAGTGTTACTAACTTTGGTTTCTGCACCAAGCTTTTTTTTTAGAGCATCTCTTGTTTTGTCAATAGTATTTTTCTGAGATGCATATATGAGAATTATAGTGAATGCTTATTCTCCTGATCAGTGCTACGTACAAGAATATTATCAATTATGATCTATATTTTCCGCAAGTTTTTGTATCTTACAAGAAGGAGAAGATGTATCTTTAGAAGATATCTTTTTCCTTTGCCTTAAGAATTTTCTAAATTCTCGTACAGATACCTTGTCGCAACAATCTGTCCGTGCCTCACATGATTTCCGGTGGAGATCCAGTCTTAGTCATAGATTTAAGGGTTATACCCAACCCATTCTTAGATTGGTATTTATGGTCAAAGATCTTTAATTTACCAGATACATAGCTTATATAGTTTAAAAAGATCGTTTGCTTTTGTGATGGCATGCTTCCTAGACTCGTATCTCGATGGTAAAGACCTTATAACTTTACACACAATATTTTTTTTTTTATAAAATAGCTTTTCCTAACGTAAATGAGATATTCACTATTTCAGAAAGTTTTTGGTTAAATTCATCAAAGGTGTCTTCTTTACTCATACGAAGCTTTTCCCATTGAAAAGATAGAATTTGAATCCTGGCTTCATTTTCAGAGGTATTCCTAACAAAAACGGTCTTAAGAACATTCCTCTTTTGATGTCATACATATGGTTACATGATGATAGAGATCTTGATATATCACATGGATAATGGCATTCAACCCATCAGAATTTTGCTTTACAACGCGTTCATATCCATCCATAAATAAAACCCAAATGTTGAAGTCACAGGATTTGAGGAATGATTACATTGTTATATTCTACCACATATAGTTTGGACCATCAAACCCCAGGCGGTACATGAATCAAGCTTTGTAGAAAATAACTCGAGTTCATGTCTATAGGTTGGATCACACCAAACACCGATGGTTAGGTCTTTTCATGTTCGCCTTCTCTGATACCAAATAAAATGACGAGGGTACCAAGTATACCATAATCTTTTCGATTTCAACATATGCAGACTCACATTGTATAATCTTATCAAAACAATAACGACCAACAGAATATTTTATCAAGGCAATTCTTGGTAATAGTCAAAGTTCTGTTCGAACAAAACTATGGGATCATTATCAAGAAGGTATTAACGTAAAAGTATGATTATTTAATTATAACCCAACATTTATAATACGGAAATAAAGTAAATCATACACCAGAATTTTATTAACGTGGTAAACTACAATCTTGAAGAAAAACCCCGTGACCTAGTCAAGATTTGAATACTCAATGAATTAAGTCATTGCACAATACCTAAAGTACAACCACGTGTAGTTGAGACCAAGCAAACTAAACCTTAATCACTCAACTTCATTGGTTTTCCTGTTTTGAAACATCTACAGAACTTCCATTCTATATGGGCGTTCGAATACTCGATATCCTAGCAAAACATTTGTTCTCTTATGGGAATAAATATAGTAAATCTTATGAATGATTATCAAAAAAAATTGCTACCAATCTTCCAACTGGTAAGACAAGATTCCTTTGGATCATATTCTAGTCATTAAACGACTAAATCTGTTTGGTATCTATACTCACTTTCCAATCACAATATAAATATATGATAAATACAAAGTTAAGGATCTTCTGTTTAAGATCTGTAATCCAATGATATACCAGATCTGAAACTCTTTGGTTAAGATATCAATTAAGACAATGATTACAAATAATCAATCTTAATTACAAGGTTTTATGTTTGTAAAAACAAACCACTTGCAGATCTCACAAGATTTATGTTTATCGAAATAAATCGCTAGTCAATCCCATATAATCAAGTTACAGAAAGTCACACCAAAATCAAAATCAAAAGAAAAGTCCTCGAATCTTCCAGGTCTTCAGTCTTCAATTTAATCTTCAAAGTAACTGTTGCAAATATCTTGATTTCCCTATTGATTTTTTACACATAATGGAGCCTGTTAAAAATGGAAAATCAAGATATGCATCACACGAATCTAGAATTACTTAGATCTGTGATAGTCAAATCTTCAAACAAACTTGAGTAACCTTATAACAGAAGAGTGGAATAAACAAGTTTGATCAATCGAAGATTACCACACTGTTAGTTCAAACATAAATAATCAACCGAAAACTAAATAACAATCTAGCCTTTTACCAATGGTGAAACTAGAGGCTTCTTGGTCCCAAAAAAGACTTTAAAAAAGGCAATGCAAGATGTTTCGCGTAATTAGATTACTCTTATCTCTTTAACTAATTGGCTTTTGCTCACTTACAAAAGGTGTGTTCTAAGATGAGTTTGTAAGAATACAAAACTCCCTATTTATAGTGTTGTGACCAAAACATTGATTCGAAATACTTTATTTACCAATTTCAAAAATTCTCAAGATATACAATAATAATATATTTCCAAATTCAGCAAACACATAGTAAGATTCAACTCATAATAAATTTCACACTTAGCATGACGACTAAAATTAGCTAGCACATAACATGTACTTTAATAATATAGTTTGATAGAGATATGCAAGTCTTTGGGAATGGAAAACATATAATTCGATACAAAATATGGTATTGAAAAATATATATCTTGGGATCTTGCCTTGAGTATCAAATGTGTATTCTTGAACATTAAGAAATTAGAATTTAACACATGTTCAAATCATCATGTCGACATTCCAATGAACTTTTGAATCTAATTTATATACTTCTTGATATATGCACAAACCTGTGAAGATTAACAGACCAATCGAAAAAGTAAACAAAGGTCAGATTCACTCAGGATCGGTCATGGGATAGGCCCTGCTCAAGGGATCGGTCCTGAACCATATTTCGACTTTGAAACAAAGTTTCGTAAGTCTACTTCCTTATAGTATGTTTCTGAAATTGTCTTTAAACATATTTATTAGGGTTTGGATTATCTCGAAAGTTGAACACTCTAAACAATAAGAAGTTACCAATTAGTGCAATCTCATAAACAACAAAGTCTATAGATAAACTATTCTTCGTAACTGTATATACTTTAAGTTGTCGAAGAAGCTATGTATATCATACATTTTGATACGTTGATCAATTAGTGAACAAGTCACCAATACTAATGTCATTCTAACAAATGTAACTTCGTATGTTATGATTTCAATGAATAAAAACTTGCATCAATAGTAGATATGAACGGAATAAGTCAAGTCATGTAGTTACAAACCTTGAACTGAAGGATGATGTCTTCGTTTTGTCTTCAATACATCTTCAGGTCTTCAAGAGTAACTTGAGCAAGTCTCAACATTCTATGTTCTTATTCTAACCTAACAAACTTGACTTAAGTAATCTACTCAAGCAAATTTGAGTTTTGGAACTAAAATTGACATAACAACGCTTGGTGTTCAACCTAGCAGTACTCTAACAATATTCACACCTGAAAATGTATTGGGGCGACTTCCAAATCCTAATTCCTACACTTACTACTCATTACCCTTGTGGACATACGTAATGTTAGCCAAACCACGTTAATCATTTGTGTCATTTACTTAACCACACTTACCTATTTATGTGTTTTTCTTTTCTTATCGTGCTTGCTAATTAAATCTTCTCCAAGGAACTTGTTGTATGATTGCTATTGGATTTTTAGCTCTTACACCGAATTCTATATTTAACAATTTTATTGAAATAATTTATATATTATAATACCGTAGATGCTCCTATATAATCGTTGTAATTGATTAGTAAAAATATTTTGTGGTCGAGCAAAAACGAAAGGGTTTAGAGTTCACTAGCTATGTCGACGGTCCAGTTCCTACCAGATGCTATTGGACTCGTGGTCCAAATTTGGTGGACCTGAAACCGGACCCGTTTAAAAACCAAAATATTTGTTGGGTCTTTGAAAACCAATTATATCTTTTGATAAATTTATTTTATCCTCTTCATGTTGGTTTGAGTATAATAAATTTTTATATGAAGTTAGTGTTAATCTACATAGTGCTCCTATTAAAGATTAAATCTAAAAAAAAATGGAAAAAGAAAAAAATCCGAGACTAAGTAAAACCTTAGAATTTTGAGTAAAATTAACAAAAAATAACACATATGCTTCAAAAAAAATATAAAAAAACACATATTCGGTTCCTAACGGTTCTTCCCATAGAATATCAATATTATTAATGAGTCCAATCTTGGGACCCAGACACGATTCACCTGGTTCCGGGTAATCGGGTACCCATTAACAGTCCTATCACTAGCTAATAACCATCTTTCTAAGATAATCTCTTCACTAACTTAAAACTTAATTGAACAATTATCAAATATAATCCCGTCACTAACTCAAAATTTAACCGAATAATTACCAAATATAGGCGTATACGTGGCTTTGAGTTTGAGCCTTCCAAAGTATTCATGGCATGCTAAGGTTTACATTTCAAATATACCTTGTACCAAGATTAGTTAGCAAGTTTGTGCATTTTTGCTGAATAAGCCGTGAATATTCGCGAACTATAATTCCCACATAACATTGTCGTCCATTTACAATCCCGATCTGGAAATGTATTTTTTTTAGACTAAACGAATTATTCACGATTTTTCTAAATACCGAACAAATTCGTGAATTAAATTCATTATATTACAATTAAATTGATGATAACAACCATTATTTTGTAATATATTACAATCAAGGTACACCAGAAAAACATAGTGTCGGTGTTGATGAAATGAACTATGATCAAGAGGGTTGTTATGAAATCAGTTTTAATATATGTGTTAAAAATTATAAATAAGATTAAAATTATATACTTATGACGAATTTTGAATGTCGAATTAGTATATGCAAAACATATTAAACGCATATTTCTGTACTTCCGTGTTTTTTCCAAATCTTGTAATTTGACCAGATACTTTAACCAAATTTATATTTATCTAATGGAATTATATGCATAATTTTATGAGTACATATTTTACCGTTTGGTAAATTACTAACTAAAATGCTAAGAACGCGACAACAATCCATTTATTGTCCACGTTCTTACAACTTTAAAATTAAAGCCAGATATTCAAGGAAAAGAAAAGAATTAGGACCCACATATATAATTCTAAGAAATGTAGCTTGCTTTTTCTTTGTATAAGTTTTCGGCGGACCAAATAATTAAATCAGTAACAAGACAATAGAATGCTAGGAAAACCATACTGTATATGATGTTATATGCTGTATACATTATTTTCCTTGAAGACAAAGATTTCCTCAATTAATTCGAAGAACTGTTGTTTGTCTGAAGGGTTCATGTATACCTTAATTATGCAACTATATTATTGGCATGATGACCCATGTTTTTTCCTTTTTTGGTATTGAGTAGTGCTTGAGGAATAGATATGTAGGATAGAATATAAAATTGGACACGAAATGAAACAAACATTAAACAATAGTACTAATAGAATATTCAAGGTTTGCAAATCACAAAGTACTATGTGACGTACTTTCCAACTAAAAAATAAACTGCAACTGTAAAATATTTTTAGTAATTTTTCTATGAGAGTTTGCCCCATAAATAGAAAGCAAATTAATAAACTCCAAAAAAAGAAAAAAAAATCATTTTCATTTTGAAAACAATAATGAAAACTTCATTAGGTAACCAATACAAATAGCAAGTAGGAATTGTGGATGCAGTACACGATTACTCAAACAGGATATTATTGCTCCTTAATCTCCAAAAAATTCATTTATTTATCATCTCAAGAAATTTTGATTTAGTTTACTAATCGAAAAAGATTGTTGTAGTAACTCGTATGCATGGTACAATTTAGTTTGACCGATTAATCCTTGCTTGAACCTCTTAGATTGCGGTATAACCAATGTAGTTAATTTTGGATCTTGGTCTCGTCTCGGCCGGGACCTTGACACTTTGATAATAATATTTCTGGGAGATTATTGGTTAAATATCATAAGTCCTAAATTTTATATCCAAATTTTATACATGTAAATGCCAAGAATTAACTATATTTTTTTGATTTATTACCAAGAATCTTAACAACCATACTTTAAGAAGAGATCATATTAGTATATTACAATTCTAAGTTCAAAGTTCCAAAAATCTAGATTAAACAACAAGCATATACCTTGAATATCCGGCGAATCTCGACTGTATCGGGCGAATCTCGGTCGTATCGACCGATACGGCGATATTTGAAGATTCATTGCGCTCTTGAAGCGATACCTTGAATATCGCCGTTATTGCGGCCGTAACGACCGATATTGACCACATAGGGTATATCATGATTATTAAGAATTTTTTAAAAGGCCAAAGTACCCATATAGTCATCCAAAATTTGTTTCATCACCTAATTTTTTTATCTGTAACCTAAAAATTGCTTTATAACTTAAAGTTTATCTTATGGTCTAAAATTTGCTCTTTCACACAAAACCTACTATGATAAACCAAAATTATCATTTCCTAAATATCTACCATATGAATTATGTCCTTAAAATTACTCTACAACCTAAAATTACCCTATGAGCAAACTATAACCTATTTGGAGGTTAAAGATCCGAGTATCGTAATTTAGTCCAGCACGGGTCCATTTTGATGGGAAACGGGACAAAGAACAGGACCTCCTTCTGGAATTATGTCCTCAGAATTTAACCAAATTCCATCGTTTAGGATTTCAAACAGGCGTCCATCGTTTAGGATTTCAAACAGGCGTTTTTACTATTTTAGGAAAGTTTTTGTTTTGTTAATAACTTCTTTGTTAAGAGTACGTTTGGGTCGTTGTTTATGGAATATAGTTTCTCTTTTAATGTACTTTAATATATAGAAAAACCTCAAATTTGTCAAAAATAGCAAATTTTGAGTTTGAGTTGGGGTTTTTTTCCATCCTTTCTTGGCTAGCAAGTCAGGGGTTTTCCGCAAGTCTATATAAGAGTCGTCAGTACATTGTTTTAAACAATTGAATTCGATTAATAAAATTTCTTTATTAAACTTTGCTCAAGTTTAATCGATTTTTATCTATAGTTGGAAAACCGAAGTCTATATATTAATCATTGTTTATAGTCGGTATTCCTAGGAATACTCGAAGCCTGAACAAAACCTATATTTTCTTTCTGTTCGCTATTATACGCTGCATCAAATCGATAGGTCAACGTAAAAATACCTTTTAACCAAAATCTATTATGATGCCTAAAATTTGCCATTAACCAAATATATTGCACTACCAAAGCTAAAATCACCCTAATTGTAGTAGGCTTATTAGTTATAAGGGTAATGGTTTTATCAAAATCAAAACCCTCTTGTTGATGGAAACCTTTATCCACCAATCTTGCTTTTTACCTCTCAATTGAACCATAAACATTATGTTTCATTTTGAACACCCATTTGCTGCTTTGCATCCAGTAACATTTTGACTACTATCAGCTTCAACAAGAGACCAAGTACCAGCATCCATAAGTGCATTGTATTCACTAACCATACAACCTATATATTTCTTATCTTTATTAGCAGTGGCGAAGCAAGTAATAACAACATCAAAGAAGCAGACAAAGGATGATTTGTGTCAAAGTAGGATTTAGAAAAACAAACACCATTTTTACCCCTTGTTGTCATGTTATGATCATTTTGTAGAATAACAGGTAAAGGCATAATGGGTGGTGGAATGGATACATGAAACAAAAGCAACAGGAGCAGTAGCAGTAATAAGAATAGGAAAAGGCTCACGAAAAATGACAGGCACTGAAGCATTGAAACTGTCAGAGGAGTTAAATAGATTTTCACACTAACTGGGAATAAGGCAATGAAGTTTCATTAAAGAGATTATGACTAAATATGTAAACTCTACCTGTCACATGATCTAAACATCTATATCCCTTATGAGAATAGTTATAACCAATAAATATACAACGTTTGCTCTTAGGCACAAGTTTAGTATAATTGTAAGGCTTGAGCCGTGGAAAGCATGAGCAGTCAAAAACTTTGAAAAATTATAGTCAGGTTTCTTTTGAAAAAAAACTCAAATAAGCCAATATATCTAATAAGTATTAATCAAGTAATTTGTAGTTTGAAAAGCCTCAACCCATAATTTGGTTGACAAATTAGTAGAGTTCTTGCAACGCATAAAATTTGCTTATTCTTGACTTCAGCAAAACTATTTTTTTATGGTTTGTGAGGACAAGACATCCAGTGAGTTACCTTTGAAGCTAAAAAAGTCATTAAAAAAAAATGAAATTAACAAACTCTCACCCACCACCTGTTTTCAAAGTATTGACAAATAAAGAGAGAAACTTTTTTAATTTAAAAAACAAACTTAGGAAAAACAGTTTTAACGTGATATTTATTATGCATGGGAAAAAATCGAACAATACTTTGTATATCATCAACAACATTTGCATTGTATAAAGCACCAGAGGATGAAGAGACATGACAAAGACCCTATAAGTACATATCCAACAACTAGTACTAGACAATTCAAAAAGAATTTTCTGACTTCTACAGAATTTACACTCATTACAAAAGAAAGGCTTATTTGAAATATTTGGACATTGCAAATCAATATATAATCTCTGTAAAGTGAGAAATAATAGGTGAATAAATCTTCTATGAAAAGGACCACCGTATGTTGTTGTTGAAAAGGAAAATGGCGAGAGTTGAACTTGATAGGATAAAGACCATTCCTATGCAGCGGCACGCAATCAAGCTCATCTGAATTTTACCTATTCAGTTCAAAAATGGGATGTTCTTTTTTTGAATTTTTTCTTTTCTTTTCTCTACTTCCGGTGGAGTTTTAAATTCTTTTATTTAATATAATTCTCTCCTTCGATTAAAAAAAGACCATTCCTGTATAGACCTTGAAAAAAATCTTCTCATAGTTCATGTCCTTCATAAAAAAATCCATTATGAGAAAAATTTAGTTTACCATTGTTATCAGTTTTGAATTTAAGAACACCTAAGATATTATAAGAGGATTTAGGTACTAAAAAATGCTTTTATTAAGTTGAAAGGAATAACCATTAACTGTTTTACAAGATGTACCTAAATGAGCAATAGCCATACCCTGCCCATTAGCAGCTGAGTTCATTTTATAACCTTCATATAGAGATGAAATAATAAGCAGTGAATATATGAAGGATCATAAGTAACATACTTATTAGTACCACTATTAGCATACCATGTATCATCATTAAAGATATCAACTGCTATAAAAAGATGGTTTTTAAAAATAGTTAGGTCTATAAGTTTCTAAGAAACAAAAAACAACCGACTAACATACATATGTTCACACATACGTGAACTTATTACATAAATATTGATTAAACAACTATCCTTCTCCAGTATGATTAAAGCTAATATTCATTTCCACATTCGGGTTTGTTTTGATTAAAGCTAATATTCATTTCCACATTCGGGTTTGTTTTGATAACGAGTCAAATGTCTTCTCCCTTTTTCCGTTCCCATATAGACTAGTCTAACTCTGACTAGATATTCTACATCCGGGGGTTTTGTTTTGCACCTAGTGTATATTGTAAACAATGTAAAGTGATGGCGTTGGTGGTTATCCTGGTGGAGGTGGGTCTCAAAAAGTGACACCACCATTACACACCGTGATGAACCCCCTTGGTCAAGACTCATGACCTCACTGGTTATGCAGCCAAGTACCTTCCAGTGTTGTAAGACTCGAACTGACCGGCCGGTTCAACCGGTGAATCTGTAAACCTATGAAAAAAATGGATTGGGTCAACCTTGACCCACTAATCAACACAAAACCCATTAAATTGGATGAACATGCCGGTCCAATTGGTGAACCAACAGATCCAACTGGGTTTTTTTCACCAAGTTCATCCTTGTTTATTTTTTTTGTTTTTATGAATCTTTTATTTTTTCCGTGGGAAGATAAACAGTTCGGGGTAGTTCTCAATTTTCAATTGAGAAATTAATGATCATCTCCGACATAAAATTAAACGTTTATTTTACTAGTTTTCAAAATATTTATGACCTATTGAGATACTATAGAATGAAATCAATTATCAAGAAACTCAAGAGATTCAAGACTCATTAAACTAAAAGTAAAACCTAAAACTAAAAGAATAATAGGAAACCAAAAATCATTGTCAATTTCTAAAGTATGTAAGTTACCATTTAATTTTTACTCCATCATCTGCCTAATCTAGTAGTTGGTTAATTGAATGATGTTCACCTAGTCAATGGACTAATGAATCCTTCTGGGTATACATATATGTGCAGAACTTGAATATGAAACCAAATTAATCAAATAAACTAAGTTAATACTCGTCAAGAAGAAGTTATTACTCGTCCGACGATAGAAAAACTTGCTACCAAGGATACATTAGTTAGACGAACAGGTGTAGAAGACTTATTATTATGTGATATTTGACAGATGTAGATTGATCCAATGACCCTGGTTAAACCACTGGCTTAACCAGTTAACCCTGACCCAATGATTTTTTTAGATTGACACCCGATCCGAATTTTAAAACATTTTTTTTATACATTCTTAACGTGAAAAGACACGTGTTACATCTAGTTCTACTATAAAGTTATATTTTAACCAATAAACTAATAAAAGTTATAAATCAAAGAAATATTTTAGAGAAACGGCCTTTACAACACTTAGATAAAAAGAAAATCACCACGATGACCTACAAAAGAAGGTTCTAGATTGACTATTAAATAGAGCCGTAGGGGGTCCCTTGTTTGAGCACCTCCGGTTCTCTCACCACCACTAGAACCACTTGTAAGTGCAGTATAGTGTATCAAGTAGTAGTTTTCCAGCGGCTCAACAGATACCACTTTCTTTGCCGATCAAAACAAATTAACAGTTAAGTTGTCGCCATTCTTGTTCAGCAGAACTTGACCAATCAAGCAAAACATGTTAAATCAATGTACATCAGCAAATTAGTATGTTTTTTTTTCTCTTATGGCAAACAAGAACTACCAAGGAAAAACCTAATCACTTGAGATTATCTTCTCAAGCCTATCTTCTTAACTCTTAACAGATAACTTGTAATCTAAGTCTTTGACGTTACAAGATATCGTATCATGTGACATCAGTAGGGGAAAAAGAAAAGAAACTAGTCAAACATGACAGTGTCTAGATTGAACCAATTCTTGTTCTCTAAAAGTATTTTCTAACTCTTCTTTTTAAGTGGAAACCAGCTCAGATAGTGTTCTATCCTTGTCTCGTCAGCCAAGTCAAACAAGAAAATTCTAACAGAATCGATCACTACTTAGAACCAAAGAGAAAAATATAAAAGTGCTGATTTTGGTCCGTCAGTTTCATGCTTCATACTACACTGCCACCTTTTCTCATTCCGTTGATTGAAAATTTGAATCCTGATTGAAATAGTTTTGTTTTGAGACATGATTAAGCTAAACCAGGTCAACTTAAGTTGACCGTAGTAAGAAGTGTTGGATTATTGTTTGTCATCTAGAAGAATCTATACGAGATTTCCATTAGAACTCAATTAGAAGAAACTTCGAACGTAAATCACGTATTTTGTTTAAGTGGAGAAAATAAACTGATTAATATTTATCAAAAAACAATTTTACAATCCTGCTACACACGACGAGTTGAATCCTACAATATGTTCCGAGTGTCATAGGAGAGTGAGACTCCAGCCTAACCAGTTGTCTAATAGGGGTGGGTTTAATGTAGGTCTCACCTTTTTATGTCATTCGGAATATCCCGTTGAATTCAGCCCACAATGTGTTTATTATTTTCATATATTTTTACTCTTAGTTATGTAATTCTGTCATCGAACAATAAATACTGATATATTGTAGCATTTTCTCTTCTACTACTATTTTCTTTTTTGATGCTTGATAACATTATATATTAGACATATCCGGTTGAAGTACGGGGAATCTCAAGAACAATTGGGTACGGCTTGAAAGATTGGCACGTGCAATCTCAAAGGGCGAGCCCGATAGCTATTTAATGATGTAATTCACCTGAAATGAGGTGTGGGTCAATTAGGGGTTGTCCATCCTCCTATGGTTTAATGATTCAACCTCCACTTGGAAGGTGTTTAGACAAAAAATCTCTGCAACTAAACAACCAATCACACTCTTATATGTAAATTAAAGATTGAAATCGAGTAATAAAGAAACATCCTAATAATAATTTCATAAATCATTTCTACAAAATCTGATACATATGATTACCCGATTTATCACTTTCGGTTTATGATCTTTACACTTTTCAATTAAACAAAATATAATACAAAATCTTAATTTCATTCAGTTACCCCCATAGATTCATACCTAGAAATCTCCTCTTGATCTTCCTAAGTTTCTCTCCCCTTTTCCCAATTTTTCCGACCCCTTCTTTGTTGTCTGGTTTCTTCTATTTATAGATTTATTTACTGGGTCCCTCTTTATTCATCGTGTCAGTCTTTCTAATCTCATCATCGTTCTTTGATTGATTCTTCTTTGGTTCGATCCATTTTATTTCGAAGTGCCCATCGTTCTTTTACTTTATTTTATCTTCTGATCGGTGCGATCTAATAGTTGTCAGATCACTCTAAATTGTTTTTTGGTACGATGCTTTTCATAGTCGACACGTGTCTTCCTATCCTTATAAACTTCTTTCATCCCGTTTATTAAAATAATATAAGTACTCATTACTTTTACTTTCTCGATCAAACAACATTAAATGCTATTTGTTTTGTTCAATGTAATTCAGCTTTCTCGATCTTACGTGTCCTTCATGCAATTCATCATTCAGCTTTCGGGAAATATTCCGTATCTTATTTAATATTTGATTATGTGGTTCTCGCTCTTTTTAATTTGATTGCTTCCTATCTTAATCTTCTTCCACGTGTCGTGCTTCTTTATTTTACTAACAACTTGCCCCCTTCTTCTTCTTTTTACAAAATCATCTTGCGGTCGATCTAAAATTTTAAAAAATAGAGAAGAACTTATCTATTTTAAATTCTTTCAGTTTTCTTTCTCATACGTCATCCGAATTTGCTGCCAGCATTAATTATACTAGCACGCTACCCATTTTTTTCGGCTTTGTATTTAGTGTTCCTATTGTGTCAGTTACACTTTGTCCAATAGAATCAAATCTTTTCCTTTTCCCATATTGTGGCGGTTCTAATGCTCCCCTTTAAATACTCTGCAGTGTTTTTACTATCTTTTAATTCTCATAGTTATTGCGGTTTGTCTTCCTTAAACTTTTCAAATTCTCCCAATTACTAAGGAATTTTTCCTTATCAATCGACTTCTTCTTTACTTTGATCAGACATTTGTTCATTTCTCTTCTTCACGTAAGTAATCCTGTTTTATTTCTTGCATTTGATTCATGTTTTCTTACCATAATTAAAGTGATGATTACCTTTTACATTGTACTTATTTCTAAATAATTTCTTCACACATTAACTTTCTTTTCCTTATACTTCTTTTCCCTCAGATTTTACACCATGCCTCACAGGAAATCTGATGCTATCGATAACCAGAGTGAGATCAGAAGATCGGTTAGATCTTCTTCTTCGAGATATGTTGTTGCTCATTCTGCCCATGATTCATCTTCTGGTGTTCCACCCCTGCTGCATCTCGTACTGTACGTTGTTCCACTCCTGATATTCCTAACCCTTCCCCCAAGAGTAAACGGGCTTTGTCTACCTATAACTATCGATCTATGAATATCGAAGAATTCAAAAGAAAACATAATCTTCAAGGATTTAGAGTTTCTTTCTTTGATGATGTTTCTCATATGATGACTTATGACTCAATGAGAAGCTTTCAATATAGCCATCACAGATTATTAATTTCTGCTGGTGCCTTAGAAGCTGGCCTTCGTCTCCCTTTATATGAAAAGAATAACCCCTTTCAGTTCACAGTTCTTGCTACTCGCAATAAGGCTCCCCACACTCAACCCCGATCCATTGCACAGTATAATGGTAATTGGTGGCGAATCCTTGATGAATGCATTCTTCGTAGTGACGGTCGCACTCGTCTTACTTGCTACGTTCCCGATCCTTCAGAATGTATTCATTATACACCTGAGAATTTTCAGAACATATATGGTGATGGCATCACTATCAAATTTTTTTGTTAAATGGAGCGTTAGTCCTGTTCGCAAATGCTCCAAAGGATTTCCCTTACTTCGGGAGGTCGATGACCCTAGAATCAAAATAGCTCCATATACCAAAGTCGATTTTCCTTCTAATGAAAGAATCCGTCGGGAACACGATTATAGATGGTATCGTACCCCAATTTTGATTGAAGGGCCTTGGGTATATGGCGATATCCCTAAAAATAAAATCCAAGATCTTCGAAACTGTTTCCCAAACTACTGTCCATGGAGATTAAACTTTGATGATTATAGATTTGAATACAAGGTTTGAATTTTACATTTCATGTTTCGTTCTTAGGATATATTGTATCGATCTCTGATATCTTCTTACAATATTTCAACTTTTTTGGTTTCAGGTCGACCCATCTTTAGATATTGAAGTTCCTCTTCCCCTACCTGAGTGCAGTATTCAGATCGATGAGGGTAGACAAAGGATCGAACCCGTAGTTGAGGGTAAAGGGAAGCGGAAACTTGTGCTTGCAGAGAAGAAAAAGAAAAAACCTAGGACCCTTGTGCTTGCATCTGATGTTGTAGAAGAAAGGATTACAAAATTTACTAGTGGAGAAGGAAGTTCTGCTGTTGCTTTGCTATCGGAACAACCCGATCCCATTGATGTTATTCCTGTTTCTTCTATTCCAGCTGAATCTGTGGTATCGAGACAACCCGATCCTTTCAATGTTGCACCTATTTCTGGTACTTCAACTGATTTTTATGATTCTATTTCCCCTCTACCTTTTGATTTTGTGATTGATTCTCCTTTACCTGATAGTGGTACATTGGTGGTTTTTTCTGGTTTTCCTCAAGAAGAGGGAGATGATGTTGTTATTGATGAAGAAAATGCTGATGTAGTGAATAAAGTAACCTATGTTTGAAGAAGAGAATACTTCGGAGAATAATGCTGAAGTAAATCAAACCGGTGGTATCGAAGATTATGTAGATAAAGTGAATGTCGAAGTCGATGCTACTCTCATTAAAAAGGCAAATGATATTATTAACGAAGATCGTATTGAAAAAGAGCTTTCTCCTTCTTCTAATAAAATTGCTCCTAATGTTTCGATCCCTTCTGAAGTTGAAGGTACTGCTGAGGTATTTTCTGAATCGATCGTACCTAATGAGACTTTGGTTCGATCTTCTCCTGTTACTGTTGAGGTCGATGCTGAGATACCCAATGTTGATCCCTCTATTCAGAAATCTCTTTCTAGTCAAAATTTCAGTACCAGAGTCGATGAAGGTATTAATCTAATCGGTGATGAAGAAGAGGCTTACAAATGGTTTCTTTCTCAGGGACTTTTGAATACCTCAGCATATCCTGATATTCTTAAATCTGACACATCTTCCATGTCTCGATTACGGGATGCACTTAGTGCAATCCCAATGGAAGAATCTCGGGATGCATGGTCTAAGAATGATGATCAAACATTTCCTGTGAATCCTCCTTCTTCCTTTACCGAAATTTTAGTTGTTGCTGAAGGTCCATTGTATTCTTACCCACAACAAGCTTTGTCCCAACTTCAATATAGCACCGACTGCTTGTTTAGTGCCTATAAATTTTTATAAGGCTCGGGCTACTATGTTGGAGTTACTGTTCAAGAGTGAATCAGATAGGAAGAAACGAGGAAATGATGTGTTACAACAAGTAAATGATGATTTGAAGCAACAAAACGATCTCCTTCAACAACAACTCCAACAACATAAAGAACAACATCAGCAGCATCAGCAACAACTCCAAGTTATTGAAGTTAAAAATCAAAATCTTCAGAATCAAAACCAAGGTTTGTTCTTTATTTTGCTTTCGTTATTATTTTATTTTATTTACTTATATGAAAAATTTAAGTTTTATCCTGGGTCCAGTGGAAGAGTTGGAAATCTTATTTAGGTACGATTGTAGAATGGCACAATTGAATAATCGTGCAAAGGAAATCTACACAGAGATGAATGTGGTTAGAGAAAAACTAATTCAATTGAACAATAGTTTTGATTGGAGGCGTAATAGAGCTGAATCGAAATATGAAGAAGTTGTAAAATCACTAACTCTGAAAGAAATAGAGTTTAAATCTGTTGTTAGAGGTACATTTTGGTTTATCTGATCATTTGGCTTATTATACCATAAAATTTATCTAATATTTTCTTGTATTTTCAGAACTTGAAAAGAAAGTCAATGAAGCTAAGGATCGTGCAACACTAGTAGAGACTGAACTCAATGTTGCGGATGATACAATAAAAAACATGACTAAAAGAGTTAAAGATTTCTGAAAATAACGTGACTCTTAGTGCAACAAAAATCCGGAATTTACAAGCTCAACTGAATGTTGAGTTTTCTAAGATTGAGGCCCGTGAACGAGAAATTATATCATTGCATTCAAAATCTGAAGGGTTAATTACAGAATTAAATGCAGAAAAAGATCAAAGGTTGCGTCTTGGTGTTCAAATAGAAAAAGATCAACAAAATATTGAAGAGCTTCAACAAGAAATCAGCTTTGGGCGTGAATTTGTTCATTGGATTAGACAAGATGCTAAAGCGAAAATTACGATGTCCTTTAATACTGCTTTAGAGCGTGCACAGTCCGATCCTTCATTGCTTAGTAAACGTACCACTGTGCCCACGGTTCCGCCACCACCATCTCGATCCAAAACTCCCGATGCTTGATCATGTCTTTTATGACTTTGTCTGTTGTCAGCTTCATCATTTTGTGTTTTGTCTGACTTTTTTTATTCAAGAATTTTCTCTCGTAACTTACTTCTTCTTTATTTTGATATGTTTTTAACATTGTTTCCTGCACAAGAAAATTTGATTAAGTAATCTTTTGGTTATCATATGATTTTCTAAGTACCATGAATTGAAGTGTATTTTACCTCAAGTCATGTTATTCGAGATCCCACACATACGAAACAAACCCGAGCCAGGGGTAAGATACAGGGTTGGTCCCGAACTGTACTCTGAAACTTGATAAACCAATAATTAGGAACCCCTTCTTTATAAAAATTTCGTTGTTAATGAAATTCTTTAAGGATGTTTACCTTTTATATATGATTGTGTCGTCAATCGTAACGCTATCCAGAATAAGATGTTCCTGGAGTAATTTTGAGCGCTCTCCAGTATATGATGTTCCTGGAATAATGAAATTTTGATTATACCGCTAATCGTAGCGTTTTTTCAGAATATGATGTTCCTAAAAGAATTTACTGAATTAAAAGGCTATATACCTTTATTTTGTGTCAACACTTCATTGTTATTTACGGATAGTAAAGCTTTAGGTATTGTGCATTCCATGGATGCTGTAAAATTTTTCCTCGCATATTCTGAAGATAGTACGATCCTTGCCCTGCAGATGCTTGAATTATGTATGGACCATCCCAAGTTGGTGCGAATTTTCCTGCACTTTTGTCCTTTTGGTGTTCCGTTATTTGTCGTAAAACATACTGACCTTGGACAAAGTTTCGTGATTTTACGCGTTTGTGGTATTCTCGAGCCAATCCTCTTTGATAATTTTCCATCTTCTGGAGTGCCACCTCTCTTTTTTCTTCCAAATCATCCAACTTTTGTAACATAAGATCTGAATTAAGATTCTTTTCCCAAGCTTCCGTTCTGGTTGTGGGTAAAATAACTTCTGTTGGTATTACCGCTTCCGTTCCATAGGTAAGAAGATAAGGTGATTCTCCAGTTGAAGTTTTTCTTGTGGTTCTATATTCCCATAATGTGTTATGTAACTGTTCGCACCACTTTTTATAATGTCTATCCAATGTTTTCTTCAAATTTATTGCGATTGTTTTATTTGTGGACTCTGCTTGCCCATTGCTTTGCAGATAAAAGGGTGTGGACTTATGTTTTCGAATATTAAATGCTTCAAATAACATATCGATATTCTTTCCTTGGAATTGTTTTCCATTATCTGAAACTATTGCTGCGGGAATCCCAAATCTACAAATGATATTCTCGAATAGAAACGTGAAAACATCAACATCTCTGATTCGTGCTAATGCTTTCGCTTCTACCCATTTGGTAAAATAATCGGTAGCTACAATTAAATATTTCATTTTCTTTGTTCCTTCAACTAATGGTCCAACTATATCAACTCCCCATTTTGCAAATGGCCATGGACTAAGTATCGAATTCAACTCTGTAGTTGGTGCTTTGATTTTCTTCGCAAATCGCTGACATTCTTCGCACCTTCGAACCATTTTTTCTGAATCCTTTAACATGGAAATCCAATACTAGCCTTGCATTTTGGCTTTTAATGCTAGCGATCGTCTTCCACTGTGATTTTTTGCATCTCCATAATGTATTTCTTTGAGAATTCGCAATCCTTCTTTTTGAGATAAACATCGAAATAACGGTCCAAGAAAAGAATTTCGATAAAGAATTCCATCCCGGAGTTGGTAACTATTTGACTTGAGTTGAATTTTCCTTGCTTCTTTAGAATCTGTTGGTAACAATTTATTTTATAAATATTGATGTATTGGGATTCTCCAATCTGGTTCATTTGATTGGCCATCTTCTTGTTGCGGTACAGGTGTAGCGTTCCGTATTGCTGGGTCATCGACTTCTTCCATCACACCATCTTCCTCTATGTTATTTAATACCTCTACTCTTATGGATGGCTCATATATTCTTCCAATTTTTACTGCTTTAGCGGTTGGATCATTTATCATGGATGAAACATATGCAAGTGCATCAGCATGTCGATTCTTTTCATGGGACAAATGTCAAAAGACAATGTTTGGAATATGACCTGCTAAATTCTGTACGAGATTTTTATATCGTTCCATGTCCTCATCAATCGTTTGATACTTTAACTCGATTTGTCGAATTACCAACTGTGAGTCACTTGTGAGTCTAACATCACTTATTCCTAATTCAATAATGAGTTTGAGAGCATGGACCACTGCCTCATATTCTACTATGTTATTCGTATGTTCTTCGAACTCAAGACGAAATGAATGTACCAAACGTTCTCCCTTTGGTGCTGTAATCACGATACCTATCCCTGCTCCTTCTTATTTCGTGACCCATCAACAAAAACTTCCCATCGTTGTGAATTATTTGAATCCAAAATATCTAATGGATCTTATTCTTCGCATCCTGGTAACCCTTGAATTCCATATTCTTCCTCAGTTGGAAAATCTGCCAGGAAATCAGCTAGAATTTGAGATTTCTGTGCAGTTTGTATTTCATAAATAATGTTGAATTGTTCTAGCTGAGCATTCTATTTCGCTATTCTTCCTACTTTCCCCGTATTTTTTAGAACTGATTCTAACGGTGCTTTGGTTAGTATACGAACATAATGAGTAAGAAAGTAAGTGCATAACTTCTGAGTAGCAAATACTACTGACAAAATAAGTTGTTCAATCTTGGTATAATTCCTTTCTGCTGAGTTCAGAGTTTTGCTGATGTAATATATTGGTTTTTCAATCTTCTCATTTGTTCGTACCATTACCCCACTGATTGAATTTTCTGTTGCTACTATGTACAAAGTTAATATTTCTTCTGGTTCTGGTTTTTGTAATGCTGGCAACGTAGCGAGATGCAATTTTATACTTTGAAATGCTTGTTCACAACGAGCGTTCCATTCAAATTTATTTTTCTTCTTAAGTACATCAAAAAAGGGCTTGCATCGTTCCGATGATCTCGCAATGAACCTACTTAGTGCAGCCAAACACCCATTTAATTTCTGTACACTTTTTATACTATTTGGTGACGGCATATCTGTTATTGCTTGGATCTTTGCTGGATCAACTTGAATTCCATTTTTTGTAACCAGATACCCCAAAAATCGCCCTGAAGTAACACCAAAAATTCTGGATTTATTTTCATTTTATATTTTCGTAATGTACCAAAAATTTCAGCAAGGTTCTGCAAATGATTATCAGATAATTTACTTTTTACTAGCATATCATCCACATAAACTTCCAAAGTTTTCCCAATCCATGGTTTGAATATTGCATCCACTAATCGCTGATATGTTGCCCCTGCATTCTGTAATCCAAATGGCATTCTAGTGTAACAATACAATCCCCGTGGAGTGAAAAAGGTTGTGTGTTCCTGATCTGTTTTTGCTAGTGCTATCTGATTGTATCCAGATTGTCCATCCATAAATGATAACATTTCGTGTCCTTCAACAGCATCAACTAACATTTCGTTTCCATAAATGATATCTTTGTCGACTAAATGAATTTAATTAAGAGATTTGAGATGCCGTTTTTATTGTCTTAATCTGGTTTTCAGACGTGGATTTCCTTGTCTTACATCTGGGATATCATGACAAAAACAAGGTGAATATGTTTTTCAATAAAACCTATACAATTTTGTTAATTTTGTCTTTAAGGTTTATAAGATAATAAAATAGGATTATCAAAAAGTAAAGGGGTTGTTTGGTAACCATTATTATAATGGATAATGAACCCATAATTAATTATCCAGCTCATAACCTATTATATAGGTGTTTGTTAAAATTTATAATAATTAAAAAATCATTTTCATAAGTAGAAAAAAGTCATTTATAAAAATTATCATAATCAATTATTTTTTTAACAAAAATGAATTAGATTTTTTTTCCTTATTTTCTCTAAACTATCAAGATAGAGATAAAAAAACAATAGTGGACTAAATTTTTTTTGTTAGATCATCATTCTTTTCTCTCCTATTCGAGAGCATTTTTTTTAAGATAATCAATTATCCCAAAAAATTATTTGTTAAAATTTATTATAATACTGATTAATATCATAATCATTTTTCAATTTATGATTATCTATAATCATAAATGATAATGATAATTTTTACCAAACACCTCCAAACTGTATATAATACCTAGATTGTCTTAAATTAATTAGTATTAATAAAATTAATTAGTTAATTTAGTAAAAATTATGGATTGATTAGATTAGTGATATGATTTAAATTTACGATTTGCGAATCAAAATCAAAAATAAATCAAATATACGACTGGAAAAATATGAACTCCCAGATGTAAATAGGAGTTACGGCTGGATAATGTATATAACCCAGTCGTAAATTGGTGTATACAGTTAGGTTTGTAGGCATCCACCCAGCCGTAAACGGAACTTACGGTCAACTTTTTTAGTAAACCCATCTGTAAGACAAAATAATTGAGTAATCCACGATTGGCTTTTGTGCTCGAGCTAGCCGAAGAGATGAGTTACGAATGAAATTATGTGGTATACGCAGTCGTAAGCGACCCTGAATTTGTTTGATTTTTTCATAAGGAGTTGAGATTGAACACTAATACTCATTCATTAACGTTAAGAAGGAAATTTCATAAATTTTTCATTGAAGGGAATAACATTAAAATAACAGAAATGACATAAAGTAGAAACTAATGTTACATGATAAGTTAAAAAGAGAAATACGAGTCATTTTCCATCAAAACATCATAAAACTCTTGATTCTTGATTTTTTTTTCCCAAAGGTATTCTTATGACGGGTTTTTGAAATTTCATGCATATTTGAAATGAGTTTAGTTGAGTTGCATTTTCTTCACTGTAAATTTTAGGACACATCCTTTTTGTTTCCACCATAATCGATCTCAAACTTTCACATTTACCATAGAGTAATTTGAATCTTTACCTGATGCTTTGATATGATCTTCCATTTCCATTATCGTATAACGCGACAAAAATTATGTGGACACGGTTCCAGAAATTATCCGCGAGTTGTTCAGAGTTGATGTTCATCTCTTGATCATGCTGTGTTGTTATTGACCATGAGCGAGTTATGACAACATCTTATCTAGTTGTCAACCTAACAACCATGGGTTTGGATTATAAATAAATGAGATGTATTTGTTGAGAATTGAAAAGAGAAACAATTTGAGAGGAAAAGTAAATAGGAGGTGTGTTTTGAGAAGAGAGTGTTTGCTATATTTATAGATAAAAGACCCCAATGACTGGAAATTTTGAAAAATCCATCCGTTGGATAGGAACTGTACACATTTGCATTGTAAAATGCAACATTTTTTAGAGAATTTTAAATGTTTATGGCTAGGAATTGGGTATCATGTCCTAGCCGTAAACAAGCCATATGGGCAGTTACGGTTAGGTTTTTTCACATACCTAGCCGTAGTACAAATTTCAGGGTCACTTACGGTTGGGTCAGTCCACAAACCTAGCCGTATTAAAAAACTCAGGGTCAGTGTATAAACCCAGCCGTAAACAACACCTAAGGTTCTTGCGGTTGGGTTTTGTAATATTCATAACCGTAAAACTGATAGAAATTGGCGGACATCTAGTTTTACGGCTAGGTTTGTTGGTCGTATGGTGAACTCAGGGTCATTTGTGACAAGCTTTAAAGGTGAAGCTAGCCGTAAAATTGACAAAATTTAAAAAACCTATACTTACAACTAATTTTTAAATCACTCGACCTAGCCGTAAACAACCCTGAATTTCTAAATTTTATTAAGAATTGTGAAGTTTTTTCATTGTATTTGGAATGATACAATAAGAAAAATAAAAAACATTCATTCAAGTTAAATTCATATCCATAAATAAAGAAATATATCCTTCATATCCATAAATTCAACCATAGCTAAATATCCATAAATCCATAAATTAAAAAAAGTACTAACATTTGTTCATATCCGCAACAAACTAAGAAAAAAAAATTCCATCTCGACTTTTTCTTTTTGGTTTACCACGACCTTCACGTACCTTTACCACGACCCCACCCCGACCTTGAGCTTTTCCTTTACCCTGAGGTTGATCTTCAACGATCTCTTGATAAACCTTTTCATTTGAACCTCCGCTAGATGAAGAACTAGTGGGAGTAGGAGTAGTTGTTTCAAAGTTACGGGATATAGACCTATCTCTCTTGGAACCCCTCGTCTCTTCGTCATCGTTGTACCTGTAGATATTTGAAGAGTCAAGGTCAGGTAAACATGCAATATTGGTTCGCAGTCATCTTTGTGCGTCAACCCTCAACACTTTACCACCATCAATGCAACCGCTCATGTCCTTCACCAACCACTTAACTCGCTCGACCTATTTTGGACTTAAAAGTGTCCAAATTTTAAATATTTATACAAAATTTGGAAAACTAATACTAGGAGAAATAAAATAGTATACGTACCACCTTAAGATATCTCTTCTTCCAAACACTAGCTCTCTTAGATAAACTTGGATGATCCACAATGTTGTTGAAATATGGTATCACTTCCGCATACATATTTATCACATAAGGATGACTAATGTTCTTAAACCAAGGCAAGTAGTTATCCTCGGCTAATTTTGTGGCATGAAAGGCACATCACTCAGTCAAATCTATTTGGTATGGGGCTTAAATACGACCGTTACAATCCTCGACCGATGCAGTGGGGTTGTGAACTAATTGAAATACTAGAGTGTGATCTATGCATTTTAAAGTGTGATTCCTCATCATTCACAATTTTCTGGACATACCCAATTTTACTGAGAGTTCTACGAGGGTTGTAAATAACATACCATGTTGGATGGGACAGTCGCCCGTTGTAGGTCGCCATATCGGTAAATTGACGAGAATCATTACCATTTTGATCAATCCTGAGGTACGGGTCAAACACCATATCGTTGCAGGTCAAAGTGTCCAATTTAACCCTCATCTCAACCATCTTTGCCTCCTTGTCCTTCTGCTGATTTCCTGAGAATGGATATCTTGTTCCTGTTGGGGTAGGGTAACACCAAATTTTATCCTCTTTGTGTGACCTCAAGGTAGGAAAATGGTCGTAAACCCATGATTATGCAAAAGAGAATTATATTAAACACAAATCAATATAAATTTGAACCATCGATTAGAAATATAACACAAAACTTACCTGGAGAAGGCTAACATTCCCCGAAATTTGTGTTTGGTTCCATCTCAAAGCTTTAGAAAGACTCTCAAGCAAGAAAGAAAGGGTGGCAGTGCCCCACGAGAACTCTGCTACCTTGTTGAACTCCGGCTCGAGACTGAGATGTTGCAAGAGTTGTAGATAACAAGCGTTCACCCTGTTACCCGAAAGATCGGGAAAAATGATGGTGCCAAGTGCGTACAACAAGTAAGCTGTAGTTGTATGACTATCCCTAGCAGGGTCCATCTCCCTATCTTTGGAATTCTGGAACTTATCCCTCAGGTGACTCAGAATAATATTTCTTGCCATTTTTGGCGCAACCATTGCACCTTCCATATTCTTCTTCCTTCTGTTTTCGAGCTCATTTTCTCCCTTGGGCGGTTCTTTGACTCCAACCTCAAACTCTTCCCCGGCTTTATGCTTGTGCCATCCAAGAAATTCAAAGGCCAACTTAGCTAGATTTTCAAAAGAAAGAGAGTTATTGAAACCCTCATGCATGACTTTACCATCCATTGAAAGGCCTGTGATTTGAAGAGCATCGTCGGGAGTGATAGTCATCTCCACGATAGAAAGATGAAACGTTGTTGTCTTAGGGAAATACCTCTCCCTAAAGGAGAAAACAGTGACAACATCGTACTGCTTCTGAGCAGAGGCTATTCCAGGCCACAATCCCGAAGCCTAAACCAAGGCTACCACCTCTTCAGCCTCGTTATCCAATGGAAAAAAAACTCGCCCTCTGGTGTATGAATTTTGGGACCGTTGTGGTATAATCCTACATAAACAGTGAAAAAAATATTATAAAAAAAATATAAAGTTTTAGTTGTATATTAGATTACATTTAATTAGTACCAGCACATCACAAATCCTTCCCGCCCATGAATGTTAGGTAACCAAATAAGAGGAAGGCCCTATCCCTTGGCTTACCCCAAGTTCTTCCATTCTATTTGTCGGGTAAAAGAACCATGTTTTTAATGGGTTGAGAGGCTGTAAGAGGAGATGGATTCTTCTATTTTCCTTTCCCTTTAGCATCAGAGGGATCAACCAATGGACGAACACATATTTTGGCCCTATGTTCTTCAAGAAGGTCATGTTGTTGTCGTTGTTGGAAAGCACAAGTGCACGTTCAATTACCTCTTTCGTTGGTTCATTAATAATAAGTGTACCCGTTTTTTTTTCTCTGCACCCAAATTTTTCTTGTGACGAGGGGTTGGATTCGGATGTAACTTCTTGCTTTCCACTCTTCTTTTTGTCCTTTCGTGGCCTAAAAAAAGAAATTAAATCATTAAAAAGGCATGTTGATATCATATAACAAGAAAACAAACCCAATAAATAAATAAAAATAAAAATAGATTTCTCAACAGGAAACTTAGTATCAGTTACGGCTAGGAAGAGTATCTACGGTTGGGTCAAAATGTTTAGGGATGGCTTTCCAAAGATTGACCTAGTCGTAAACTATAAAAAAAAAATCAACCCAAATTCAGGGTCACTTGCAGCTAGGAAATGCTATTTACGTTTTGATCGAAAATGTTTACGATTGTCTTTTCTAATAACTGACCTAGTCGTAAACTATAAAAAAAAAATCAACCCAAACTCATGGTCACTTACGACTAGGAAATGCTATTTACGGTTGGGTTTTCAAAATTTCGTACCACCCAACCGTAGGTCTTTATTTACGACTAAGAAGTGTTGATTTCCTAGTCGTAGATAATTCTGAAATTGAAATGTGAAACCCTAATTTTAACAAATGTACCCCAATTAAGCAATAAAATTGATAGAAAAATAGGGGGTTTTGATTCATACCTTAAATGAGCCATTTCTAGCGGATTAGCGGGTGGTTGATCTTCTTCTTTGCTGGTAGATTCGTGTTGTGGCTCTTCAGCTTATATGCCAGAACTTAAACCTGATTCAGTGTATTCAGGTTGTTTTCTTGTGTGTAATTTGTTTCCTTTAGACACTTGCTACGACCTCATCTTGTTATATAGAAAAGAGTTTAATCGTCGATGAATCATCGTGTGAAGAGGGAAAATGGAGAAGATGAAGTGAGTTACAGCTGGAGAGGAGGAGAAAAGTAGGAGGAAAGAAGATGAAAAGATTAATTAGATTTAGGGTAATTATCGAGGGAGGGTAATTTAGACATTAACATGGCTATTGAGACACCCCATATCCTCATTTTGGACATATTAATCAACTGCACCCCTTACAGCTAAAAGTATGCAGCCCCAATAATATGTTATTTCTATGTTCTGCATGAAAATAATTTTTCTTAGATAACAAGATAGTCACATATTTAAAAGTTCACATGTAATATATTTTTATTCCAAGAGACAACAAAAAGGTGATGTGATCTGTTATAGAAGAACGAATCTCACCCAGTCCCTCGGTCACCATAATTCAAGACTTGGTGCTGTTTGGGATCGAATCTTATGTTGCTACCAGGGCTGTCTTAGGAGCTAGGCGAGCTAGGCCATCGCCTAAAGATCCAAATTGTTGGGGGCCCAAAATTTTTTTTTAACATAGATAAATGTTATGAAAGCAGTTTATCACAGTTATAAAGACAACTATATGACAATTTATATATTACTAACTAATTTGTAACAATATAAGTGTCACTAAATTTTTAATTACTGAATATAATAAATAATTTTGAGGATAATTTATACCGAATTATAAATTTAGAACCTAAAATCTAATCAAAATAATTAAAAAATATTTGGCGGCCTTACACCGTATAGCCGGACCCAAACTATCACTATAAAATTTTAACTCGTAAAAAAACCCCATATT
The DNA here is from genome assembly GCA_023531435.1 of Papaver californicum. NCBI lineage: Eukaryota > Viridiplantae > Streptophyta > Magnoliopsida > Ranunculales > Papaveraceae > Papaver > Papaver californicum. Next base: position 1,670,022 of record JAJJMC010009272.1, on the reverse strand, counting down.
TTAAGATCACCTAGAGTACCTTAAAATTGTAAAACGGTCCTGGTTGCTACTTCTTGTTTTTAAAACCATTATGGCTCTGTTTGCAGATTTAGCTAGTCCAAAAATTGTGACGCCGAAATAATATTACCTTGTGCTGCAATCTAGATAGTCCACAGAGTGTTATGCCACTCTGTCCGAATTACCTCCCTCATTTTTTGTTCAGTTCTTTTTCTTTGCACTTATCGGGTAATTATCATCTCCATCCCAATCCATACAAACAAAAAATACGTTGGAAATTTATTAAGCAATATACTAACATTTGTTTTAATGTCTTGCCTTGATTAACTGTATCACAGCAAATAAAGGATTCTACTTATTGGGTCTAGACAACACCTCACCCAAATTCGCTTCTGCCATTCAGAACTCTGTTCCAGCTTTAACTTTCCTCATGCTTGTTACCCTCAGGCAAAATTAATCTCTCATTTTAATCAATCTAATAAAATAATGAACTTCTTAAAATAACCAAATATTGGAATTTGTTTTCATTTTCAATTTAATTTTTTTTACGGGATTGAACAAGTGAGATTAAGTAGAAAGGATGGAGTAGCAAAAGTGTTGGACACTATCATGTGTAGTAGGAGCTTCAGTAATAACATTATACAAAGGACCTGCAGTATTCAGTCCATCTCCACCAACACTTGTAATAACATTATACAAAGGACCTGCAGTATTCAGTCCATCTCCACCAACACTTTGGCAAACGCTGCCTGTTGTATTTCAATCTCTTGGAGATGCAAGTGCCAAGAATTGGACATTAGGATGCATATATTTGGTTGGTCATTGTTTATCATGGTCAGGATGGCCTGTACTTCCATTACTGGTATAGGAAGGAAAAAGGTAAAGCAAAGAAACATCTTTACATCTTATATTTGCATTTCTTGTTAACAACAGCAACTTCGAATATGAATAGGTTATTTCATTTTACTGGAGAATTGGATGGTCTCTGATTTTATCTGCCATTTGTTTTGCAGTGCGGCAAGTTATATTAGTAAAATGATAATGTTATTGCATTGCAACAGGTTTTTTCTCTATAACTGTCAACTTATTATTTGAGCCGCGGAGCTATTTTCTTATGCAAGTAGAAAACAATCCATATTTTTTTTGTTATATCAACTTGGGTCGTTGATACCATATTTTGAGGTCAACTTTTATTGTTCACAACAAATTTTGGGTATCAACAAATTTTGGTTGAGAAAATGATTAACTTGCCCTAGAAATATAGACTGTTTACAGGACAATACATTTTGTTTTGATTTTCCGATGCAGTGTTATTAGGAAGACATATAAATAAATTATGGTACGCTGAATTTGTGGTGCAATGGTAGCATGACCGACTCCATGGTCAGATGATGCGTGTTCCATTCACGCCAAGTTCACTCATTCGTGTATGTTAAAGTCTTTTGTTCTTCAAATGCTTATTTTAGTGTCAACTTGACATGTTGACTCCAAATTATGATGTCAACTTTGGTTGTTAATACCAGATTGTTGACACCGGATTATTATGTCAACAACAATTTTTTTTTCTTAAATTATCAGTTTTGGTGTCAACTTTGGCTTGTTGACACCAGATTTTGGTGTCAACTTGGGTTTGTTGACACCAGATTATGATGTCAACAACAATTTTTTTTTGAATTTTCAATTTCGGTGTCAACTTTGGCTTCTTGACACTAGTTTTTGGTGTCAACTTGGGTTTGTTGACACCAGATAATGATGTCAACAATATAGTTTTTTTTCTTTTGAATTTTCAGTTTTGGTGTCAACTTAGCTTATTGACACCAGATTATGATGTCAACAACATAATTTTTTTTGAGTTTTCAGTTTTTGTGTCAACTTGGGTTTGTTGACATCAGATAATGATGTCAACAATATAATTTTTTTTTTCTGAATTTTTAGTTTTGGTGTCAACTTTAGCTTGTTGACACCAGATTATGATGTCAACAACATAACTTTTTTCGAGTTTTTCATTTTTTGTGTCAACTTGGGTTTGTTGACACCAGATAATGATGTCAACAACATAATTTTTTTTTTCTGAATTTTCAGTTTTGGTGTCAACTTTAGCTTGTTGACACTAGATTATGATGTCAACAACTTGTTGACACCAGATTATGATGTCAACAACTTGTTGACACCAGATTATGATGTCAACAACTTAACTTTTTTTGAGTTTTCAGTTTTTGTGTCAACTTGGGTTGTTGACACCAGATTTTGGTGTCGACTTTAAGATGTTGACACCAGATTTTTGGTATCAACGTTAGATCTTGACACCACCATGACCACCAACATTCCAACACCACCACCACCACCACTAGCACCAGCACCACCACCACCGTTCTACCACTACCATCACCATTCTATCACCACCACCACTAACACCACCACCGTTCTACCACCACTACCACTAGCACCACCACCATCACTAGCCAAGTTGGAGTGGTAGTGGAATGGTGGTAAAAGTGATAGAGAAAATAATTTGTTGTTTTTTGAAAACAAAAAAACTGTTATATGTGATAGATAAATTTTTTTTAAATGAATGAAGGTACCTATGTGGTCAATATCGGCTGTTACGGCCGCGATAACGGCGATATTCAAGGTATCGCTTCAAGAGTGCGACGAATCTTCAAATATCGCCGTATCGGCCGATACGACCGAGATCGATACGGCCGAGATTCGCCCGATATTCAAGGTATATGCTTGTTGTTTAATCTAGATTTTTTGAACTTTGAACTTAGAATTGTAATATACTAATATGATCTTTTCTTAAAGTATGGTTGTTAAGATTCTTGGTAATAAATCAACAAAAATATAGTTAATTCTTGGCATTTACATGTATAAAATTTGGATATAAGATTTGTGACTCCCGATATTTCACCGATAATCTCCCCGAGATATTGTTATCAAGGTGTCAAGGTCCCGGCCGAGACGAGACCAAGATCCAAAATTAACTACATTAGAAGGTACTAATATAATCTGATTTTAAATGTATAAGGTTTCTGGAAGGTGGGGTATTTTTATTTTTTATAGAGATATTTAAAAAATGTTTATATTTAATTAATATAACTAAAATTAATTTTCATAGGCCCGGTACTACACTATTACACCGAAACTGGTTGTCGGGTCAGAAGATATTGCCAGTTTCGATTAAGACGACGCCACGTGTTACAGGTTCCTTAAACATATGATTTGAAGATTCGTCTAAGCGACAAGAAATGGATCTCCATTTCTCATGTTACACGGAATAATATCCCTCCACTTTTGTTTACTGAGGAAATAAGAAATCAACGTTCTCATCATCATCATCGGTTTCTCAAATCAAATGTCCTTTTGATTCCCTCGAATCATTATCTCTGTAACTAAAGGGCTCGTAATTAGAGTAGTCGAAGAAGAAGAAATCAAATTCCATGGTCATAGATCCCTCTACCTTAGAAGCTAGTTATATCTCTTTTAATTAATTTTAATGTTTTTATTTTTGAATTTATTTATGCATGTGAACAGAACGCTTCCATTATCATTTCTGATCAGTTAATATTCTGTAAAATTGAACAAAATTTCTGCCAAATTCTTGAATTGAAATGTCCAAGTTAATGTCTGAGATAGAAGAAAGTTTAGTCAGCTTAATTTTTTTTTTTTTTGTAGTTTAATGCTGTGTATCATTTTTGTTGTTAGGTATCTTGATGTTTGCGAGAGGCAAAACCAACTGCCAAATGCTTCTATCTTGGCAGGTTTCTACAAGGTTCTTCTTCACCACTTCACTTGCGTTATTGTTATAATTTTTAATTGGTAACTCTACCTCGGCCTCTTTTTTATAAGCATTATAGTCAGTATTCTGGAATTGTCTGATTAATGATTATGCTGCATGAGCCGGGTATTTGCTTCCTAAAATTGGCGAGGTTTGAAAGCAATAGAGCTGGTTGTTATGACTGACCAACTGAAATGACAACCTCACTACTGCCCATGTTGTATTGGCCAAATTAGATGCTAATCTTAAACAATGGCGTAAACGTATGAAGTTGGAATCAAGTCATATCTACTTGGATCACCATGTATGTGCCAAATAGATAATAATTTACCATGTTATCTACTTGACGGCCATAAAGGCGTCTTAGTAGCTTCATTCGAGCACCTAAATTGTAGATGTTAGATAGCCATGCTGAAATTTATCAAACTACTACTGTTTAGCACGTGATATGTGAAATTTTAGAATTTGTGAGCCAGTAATCCTTATCTTGGTACATTAGATTGCAGTAGTGAAAACTTGCTCTATCTTTTTCATTACTCAGGCCAAGCTTCAAAAATCTCGTCGCGAGCAATGTAACTTCCAGGTTTTGCTAAACAAATTGAAGGACATTGATGTTCCTCCTCTTATCGAAGTGTTCTCAGCAGTTGACTTGTCTGAGATTGACATAGTTGACATACTTCATGAATCAGCCTATCAACTGACTGGCGAACTCGTTCTATCTTTGATGCGTGCAATCAATCAGAAGCTTTGAGTTGTTGATCTCCAAGATTCTTCATTTGGGAAGGGGTGTTTGAGGTTTGTTACTGCTCCTTGTGCTTAGGTATTTTTATTTGGTTCTCTGTAAAATCTCAAGTAATGTCTTTTTCAGCTTTTGAGTTGCTTATTGCATTTGCTTAAATCTTATTTTGAACAGCGTTACTACAATTTTCATGTTCACCCTTCTTTATTTAATAAATTGAGCAAACCGAAACAGTTGTGAGAACAAAGGTTTTTCAGGAATTTCATAGGTGGCAATATTGCCAACCCAGTCTTGTGCCGTCGACTCTTACATCTAATGTTGCAATTAAGTAAACCAACACTTGCATTATTTAGTTGCACCTGCGGTGTATGACCTTTAACGCACCGATTATGGGTGGGAAGACATTTTGCTTTCGTCTTCCCTACTCAACCTTCACGATCAGTTTAGCTAATTTCATATAATGTGTATCTGAGACTCCAAATGACTCTGGTTCTTAATATGGTTGAATCAATTGTTTGGGGTATCTTGGTCTTTCAGGGATCTTCTCCACGGCGGGTTGACATGTGAAGTCTTGAACTTGAGGTCTTCTCATATTCGGAAGCTCAACATGATTGGAAATTTTATGCATCTACACACCCTTAATCTGGATTTCAGTATTTCACTCACTAGTTTCAATGAAGAGTGCTTTACTTGCATGCCTAAACTGATGCGTCTCTCTATGTGTGAAACAAGAATAGTCAATCTCTGGACAACAAGTGCTGCACTTTCAAAGCTACCTTCTTTGGTTGAGCTTCGGTTTCAAAATTGTTTATGTTACAATGATACATCATCATGTCCTACATCATCTATTGATGAGGCAAGCTATCTCTCTGGTGATGTGAGTGGATCGGAGCATCTTGATGCTCTATCTCAAAATTTGCAGTATTCCCACAGAGAAGGGGTGCTAAGCAACTCATATTTTGTTCATAGCTTGGTGAATCATGCTCTTGAGGAAAGCACAACTGAGGACTCATCGGATGACAGTGAAGTAGACTTTTCAAGTCACCAGCAAAGAACAGGTTTGGAGGAGCTACTTTCTGATGTACTTCCCAAGCTTGGTGAATGGGCCGAATTAGAAAATGTGGTACTGCGTGAACCTTTGTTATAGTTTTAACCATTACATTTATAGTGTTCAATAGTAGCTTTTTGAAGCTCTGATGATTTATCTGGAGTCTATCAGGTTTCTTCGGGGGTTATGTTCCCTGATGAAGAAGGAAGGGCTTTAGGAGGTGCATTTAACTTGAGGCATATGAAGAATGCTTCAGATACTACTCCTAAGAAGTATATTTCACATCATCCTTCTCCAATTTGCCTTGAGAAACATTACAGAGAATACATGGTAGCAACCCTTCCCCGTTTGAAAGTCCTGGACAATTTGCTTATTGGAAAGAAAGACATGGAAATGGCCAAAATTATTTACTCACGGTACTATGAGTATTTACCGTACAGCCGACAATGCAAAGAGAGTCTTGTTAGTGTATTGCACAAACGTGAAATGGGAGCAGTTGCTGGCCACTTGCAAAAATCTCCACAACTCAAGGAACCTCTTAGGATGAATAAGTATTTTAGTTCCAGGTCAATTTGCGCTGCCAAAGTAGGTTCTTTTGCCTGGCCTTTTCTACATTCTGTTTCGAACTTATGCAGCATTTCAGGGAAGAGGTTAAGAGCTTTCGTCCTAGGCAATTTGAGTATCACCCAGCTATGTCTAGTCTCATGGTTTTTGGAACTTTGGATGGTGAATTAGTAGTCATCAACCATGAGAATAGCAAGCTCGTTGTCTATCTTCCATCCTAGGGAACATTAAATAGTGTTCTGGGTCTCTGTTGGCTTAGAAGATACCCATCTAAGGTACGTGTTTAGCTAATGAATTGTATCAAGAGATTTAAGCTGTTCCTGTTTGTTTTCTCTTAATTTTGATATCATACATTTGTCAGTGGTTTACTGTTCTTGCCAGTTTGGTGATAACTGATCTTATTTATCTTATTTCTGTGTGATAACTGATCTTATTTATCTTATTTCTGTGTGTTAATGCAGCTCATTGCTGGATCTGACAATGGTTCCCTGTAACTGTACGATATTAATCAGATGTCACCTGTTATCTCCGATAGACATCACTGTTCAGAGGCTGTTATGTTTGATGATTTTGAGCAGTTAACTTCAGTTCATGTCAATTCGACGGATGAACATCTCATTGCTAGTGGATATTCAAATAATGTGGCTTTGTACGATATAGGTAGTGGAAGGCGTTTACAGGTCTTCACCAATATGCATCAAGGTCATATCAATGTTGTTAAGTTTGCTCATCATTCTCCTTCCATCTTTGCTTCTTCACCGTTTGACCAGGACATCAAAATGTGGGATTTAAGGCTAGCAGCCTTGTTATACAGTTTCAAGCTCAAGGATGGTGTGCTTTTCTCCAGATGACCGATACCTACTTTCATCAGCTGTTGACAATGAGGTAGGGTAGTCCCTTGACATATAAATATAATCGTACCATGACATAACAAAGCTGTATGCATGCCGGTTAGTACGGCGATCTTTTATATATAAAACATAATTATCAGTTGTTGGATTCAAGCTAGACCATGTAGTTCAAAAAAATAAATGGTATTGTAATGACAAGGTTCCACTGAATTTTAATTTTTGCCTTGTGTCGTCAAAAAATCGACAATTATTTAATGAAATCACCAAACAGTATGGGCTCATGTGCAGCCCGTCGCAATCGGTAAACCTATTGACCGCAGCCTTTGTATATTGGTGAAAAAGGCTGTTTCTAGACCAAGAAATTCAGCATGCTTGATTATAAATGATAATCTGATTGAACCCAGTTCGGCCTAGATGTAGGTGGTGAGCAAACCGGGTAGCATTCCCCTGCACGTGGATGGGAATGATCACTACATTCTCATAAACTCTTTGTTGTATAAATAACTAGCGGTATGTTATACTAATCTTTGTATTTCCTTATGTACTATTTATGATATGCAGGTCAAACAACTTTTGGCTGTAGTTGCAAGGCTCCATATGAAATTTGATATAATGCCAACAGGAAGTGCCCACAATTACACTTGGTCTAGTTACATGAATGGGAGGGACTATATCATCAGTGGGAGTTGTGATGAAAATATTGTTCGTGTTTGCTGTGCTCAAACTGGCAGGCGTCTCAGAGATATTTCTTTGCAGGTAGATAGAACCTTAAATATTTATTTTATATTGTCTGTTCAATATATACTATCATTTTAGAGGACACACAAAAGTTGACTGAGAGGTAAGTTGCATCTGAATAATTCATTAGTCACATGTTGTTCGTGCCATCACTATCCCATGCGTTTGAGCATCAGGGCAGAAGTCTCTTCTGTGTTCATCTTGCACCAATGTGAACTTCGGTGGAATTTTAACTTCTTAAGTAATCACTAAGCTTATTTAAGCTTAATTAGAAGGCTGCCTTTTAGGAGTTATTAACTGCCGTTAATAGAAAACTGAATCCAATTATGTATGAAGGCATCAAATAACTAATTATAACATCTTCTCATGCAAGCACAACGTAGTTTCAACAATTATTTAAGTGCTTAACTTGGTTATTTCTTCAGAGGAAACCTTGTTAAAGAGGTGCATTTCCCTGACAATTATTATAGAGAACATGATAATAGTTGTTTTTACGACTTGCCTCTGCTGATGGAAGTGTACTCTGCCTGTTTCCTTTTGCAGGGTAAGGGACCAGGGAATTCCATGTTTGTGAACTCTTTGAGGGGGGATCCTTATAGGGTGAGTTCCATCTTATCTACACTGTTACAGTAATGGAGAACATGTTAGGATCTGTGGACGGTTCAAGTCCGTCCACCTTGTACCAGTACTGTCCCTAATTAACCACCTTTGGGCCCATGTGTGGGGTTTTGTTTTAAAATAAGGCTTAGGTGCTATGCAAGAAGAGATTTGACTTAGAATTCAATTTCCACATGGAACAGCGTCTACTGCACATGAGTCTATTCCAAGTGGGTTCCGTTGGTCATCTCTTCATACGCTGGATCTTTTCTCTAATACGAGATACTCACCTTGCAATTATCCTTTTGTCCTTAGGTTAAGACCAGTTGTGTTGACATGCTTAATATGACATAGGTTGTGGACCCTCGTAACGAAGCTGATTGGGTTACAAGGTTTAGAATGAGCTGAAAATGCTCAGTGTTCTACTCGATTATAGATCACCCTAGGTCAAATGTCTTCATTATTTGCTCCACCACCAAGCAAGGCAAAGGTTGTGGAGTAATATAATGGCTTAGTCATGGTAAAAATGAGATATGCAGATCAATCGCTCTTGCCTTAGGCTACTCAATATGTGGGAGCTTTCTTGCTCCAAATTCAAGGTTGTTGGCTTTTGATTTTGTAACTGAGATGGAATTTATTTAGTCAAACTAAAGGCAGCTCTACTTACCTTCACACTTTTTAGTTTATTTGCTGTGTTGTTTGATTTTAGTAATTCCACAGTAAGGTATGTCTCTTCTTCTTTCATGGACAGGATTTCCACATGAGCGTCCTAGCAGCATATATGCGCCCTGGCTCAAAATCTCAAATCATTAAGGTTTTTTCTTTCCCTCGCTCTAGAATTTGTCAGCATTTTGGTGTATCTGGTGGTGGCTAAGTTTTGAAGATTCTCTTAATTTAACAGGTGAACTTAATGGCGTCCAGTGACCATGCTGAAGATTATTTATTACAACAGTCAGCGGACTCGTAAATCCCGCAGTATGGGAGGTTAATAATATTTAATCTCAGCTTTTCCCTTCTCATGTATGAATACAGGAGTTTAAACATATTCATGTCATGTTTGCATAGGTAGAAGCACACACATAAGTAAAATATGCATAATATACAAAATGACATCAACTTAGGGGTTTACTGTATAGCACATTATAGGTGCACTGTTGTATCTTTACACGTACCAGTTACTCCCTATTGTAATATTTAGAGTTGCATGTGTTCTGTCATGTCCCTATAGCTGGAACCAATCACTTGTTGAATTCTAATTTCTTAGTATCATCCATTGGAGGTGGGAATGGGCAACTAGAGATAATAAGTCCATTTCTTTGTCGCAAAATATCCTGATGGGCTCTTGTCCTCTTCTCCATGGATATAGCTATGTGTCTTCAGAACACCTCTAAGAGACTCAAATGTACAGGATTTATAGGAAAAGAATGAGCTCCAAGAGAGTGTAAGCGGTGGGTTTTAGAAGATATAAACTTCCTTTACCTATTTTATGTTTACATTGTTAATACTTAACTGCTATCTTTTATAATCCAAATTATGGCGAAGTAGTAAGAGTATGAATGTTATGTTTGTGGATGTATACAAGTGTGTGGTTCTTTGAATTACCTACTCAAATTCATCTTTTGAATATTCATGGACGAGTTTTGTTTTGTAATTGATGTGTATAATTACAAGTTGATTTTGGAGTTAAGAGTTGAGAAGCATCTACACTTTATGTAGGCGAATATGAATGAGATAAGATTTTGATTGGTTAGGCCGCGTCCATAACGCCAAGATGTAATGCTAAATCTTTTTTTCCCCATCAGAAGGTTCGTTTTGCTATGGTTGCTGTGTTTGGTTCGGTCCACAGATGAACTGTTGGCTGAATTCTTGTATTTGTTTTGTAATGTATATTGTAGGAAAGGGTTAAACTATGTATTCAGTACAACCTTGTTACGGCTACCGAGAACGGAACAGCGATTCTATTCATCCTACGTGGAAGTCTTTGCACATAAGAAAATCGACATTGTTGTGGGTCACAATATCAAAATACCACTTAAACCTGTCCTAAATCCTACTCTTTTGTCAAGTATTATCTGAAGAAGTTATAAACCTGTCCTAAATCCTACTCTTTTGTCAAGTATTATCTGAAGAAGTTACTGGTGGATAACCCACCGTCTTTGACTATGTCAAAGATCTTATCTCTATTAAATTAGGATAAGCATTTAGACCTTAATGGTTAAGTAAAATTAAATTGTTGACACGTACCCGACAGGTGTTTTTGTATTACCTTTTTATGTTCGCTATATATATATATATATATAGCAATGAAACTCCCGTTTTGGGGAGGAATTGGTGTAATATTTACACCACCAAACCCTTTAAGAAAGTTATACTTGAGGGGAGTAAATTCGTAGAACGTAAACTCGTAGAGCTTTCATTAGACGTTGTATTTTTTTTCTTTTGCCAAAGTTTTATTCCGAGAGGTTTTTTTTTGACAAGGTTTTAACGAGGCAGCATATGCGTGTCCAGCACCGTTATCAGACGATGTACGTTGTACTCTCTTCCTCTGGTCAGGTTTTTTTCCACGTCGTTTTCCTGACGAGGTTTCTAATGAGGTAACATGAGCATCGACGTTGACATTATTATAAGCTTTAAGCGTTCAAGTTTTGTCCCAAGTAGTTTTCCTGGTGCAGACGTTCGGGTTTTGTCCCAAGTGGTTTTCCTGACGCAGTTTTGATAAAAAAGAGGATTCGTGGAAATAGCCACCCTCATTTGTGAGTTTCAAGTGTTCAGGTTTTGTCCCAAGCGGTTTTCCTGGCACAACTTTGACGAAATGAGAAAATTTGTAGCGATCAACACCATTTTAAGGCTACCAGTATTGTATTGTTTTTCCTTCGACCAGTTTTTATCCCGATCGAATTTTTCTATCAAGGTTTTAATGAGGCAATAAATTATTATACTCTTTGCTCGGGTTTTGTCGTATCAAATTTTTTCGACAAAATTTTAATAAGATAACATTTTCAGAACAATGGTTATCTAAAAGGAAATGTTAATTCTAGTTAAAATTTCCAAAGCGGTAGCTTATCCAAGGGGAGTATTATATAAAAAAGTTACCAACTATATCAAAGATCTTATCTCTGTTTAATTAGGATAAGCATTTAGACCTTAATGGTTAAGTAAAATGAAATTGTTAACACGTATCCAAAAGGTGTTTTTGTATTACGCTTTTATGTTCGCTATATATAGCAATGCAACTCCCGTTTTGGGGAGGAATTGGTGAACACTAAATAAGAAGCAGAACACAGTTCCACTTCCTCCCCTGTCTCTTTTCATTTCCTTTTACATTAACGAACAGCACTTAATAAGAGTACCTTGTTGTAGTTAACTAATTAAATCTTCACACTTACTTTATCAGTTTGAGTTGTATGTGTCATTCGTAATTCGACGAATATGCAACTACATCAGTACCACCGATGGATAGCTTGAGCTAATAACACAATTACAATACGTTATCAGTACGAAATACTCATGACAGTCAAACTTCTATTACAGTCGGTTTTTTTGATAAACCGATGGATAGCTTGAGCTAATAACACAATTACAATACGTTATCAGTACGAAATACTCGTGACAGTCAAAGTTCTATTACAGTTGATTTTTTTGATAAATCGATGGAGAACGACGATTATGACGCCGCCGATTATCGAACATGATTTTTATTCTTCTTTCTTGATTTTTTCTATTTTGTTTCCGTTAAATATGGTTTTAGCTTTGTACTTATCTAATATTGTTTTTGTTTTGATCAGGATATCATAACGGATTATGGTTTCAATTTATATTGTTAAATTGAACCTTATACTAATTAAGACGCATATATATATGTTAATTTGTATTTCTTGGTAAGTATGGGGAAGGTGAGAATCGTGGGTCCGCGAATTTTTATAATAATTTTGCGTTTTATTTCTTTGTTATGGTACTACGGTTGTAATACCTGTAAAGTGAGAAATTGTTACATCCGTGAAGGATGGCGAAAATTTGATTTTTCTCGTCTCTAATAATCTCCGAAAAATTAGAAACCATTCCACTAGAAGTTGGAATATTATGTGGCATCATGTGGACTCAAAATGCGCGCTCCGCTTGCTGATCGGTCCCAGAAGTGACCTGTAACGAACCGCTAGCTGGTCTATATCAGTGGTTCCTGAAATAACCTGTTATTGATATTGAGACAATTTTTTCCATAAAGAATATGTCTATGTGAACATTTGTAAATTGATATTTCGCCGACCCTATAGGTGACGGAAATGGAGATTACTTGATATGATGTTGGTACCATATGTTTTTGTACTTTATGTGTCTCCTTTACATTAAATTTGATTTATTACTTGTTTTATAAATAACGGATTCCAGAAGCAATCCATGAGACATTGTCAACCCCAGAAGGGTCCAACATAGAAAATGTGGTTTCCTGTAGTAATCCAAAACATCATGGGTTCCAGCAGTAATCCATAAAATAGACTCTAGAAGTGGTCTATGGAAATAATTGGATTCCAGGAATAAGATATGATTTTGGGTCTCGAAGTATCCCATGGTTACTAAATGCTTTTGTTAATGGCTTTATTATTTTTCTCTCGTCTATTTTTGCCAAAGGATATGGATTCCAGAAGTAATCTATCTAGTACTAAATAGACGATAGAGATATTTGTCTCAAAGACAACGGAACAACAAACACAAATTTCCGAACCATCTTATAGCCTTATACAGGTTTTGAGAAATGTGAAATACCATTTCGGGTTCGAATAGTATGATGGACGGCTCCAGAAGAGCGTGTATCATTTTACTTGGTGGTATATTGTTATTATTGGCGCCTTATATTCTGTTAGATATCTGAAGAATTTGATGAGTTTTAAAATTATTTGGCGTTACCACCATGAAACGATAAGTGAGCATTTTATGGAGTACTTATTACTTCATTTGTTTTGTGCCAGAAGCACACTATAGAGAATCTTAAGGCTATCTCTCTTTTATGAGGTGTGCCATGTGAGGATTCGAACAATCGAATCTCACGTAGTCATTAAACAGAAATTTAATGACCTTGATTTTTTCATGCTTAAGCATGATAGATTTGGACACCCAAGTTTCTATCAAGATGAGTAGAATGACACAAAATGCTCACGAACATCCTTTACAGAACCTGAAGCTTTTGTGGGATAAGGGTGTAAATTGTGTTGTTTGTTCCCTGAGACATTTTCCTGTTAAACTATCATAAACAGAAGCATATGATAACTCATTGAATCACCAACATTCCTAGAGAGGATTTAAGGTGACATTTGTAGGGATTATTCACCATGCACTATGGACATTTTTTTTAATACTTTCTAGTATTGATAGACGCATCTACTAGATGGTCTCTTATTTATATTATCACATAATTTTGTGTTTGCCAAACTGTTTATGCAAATCTTGTGGTTGCCTATCCATTTTTGTACTTTCCAATTAAGTCCATTTATCTTGGTGGTAAATTTGCAGGCTTTTGATGCTTTGCATTCAGTTGGTATCATATCGAGCACTATATAGCACATGTGCCTACTCAATATGGTATAGTTGAGTTCTTTGTTTAAGAACCTTTAGTTGATTGCTCGACCAACTGTGTATCATCAATACTATTTTGGGAAACAACCTTACATTTCATATTTACGTGTTTGGTACATGGCGTCACCTAACTATATATGTTGGCTTCAGATCATAAGACATTTAAAACCCTAAAATGGTAATGTCTTATTACACATGAGACTGTACTCCTGCCGTTAGGGGGAGGAAGTAAGCCGTAACAGGAATGGTGTGAAAGGTCTCATCTTTGTCGAGCCTGCAATTTTTTTTTGGGATACCTTATGTGTGGTTTAATTAATACCCCAAAACTATCATGAGTAGAGTTGTCCTTGAAAATCGGACAAAATTGTAGAACCATAAGTTTACAAAATGAGATGTTAATATTTCCTCCATGATCAGGAGTACTAAAATGCCACCAGAAGCTGGCATGATAACCCTCAATCAGAAGTTGGCGTGAGTAAGATTGATAACCTTTAAGGTTCTCCCACTTTAATCAGGGGGAGAAAAGTCACCACAAGATATTGGTACAAATTATGTTGATAACCTGAAAGGTTTTACCCGCTTTAGCCAGGGGGAGAAAAATCGCCACCAGAAGATGGCACATGTTATGTCAACAAACTCAAAGAGTTCTCTTAAAAAGTCAAAGAGATGACAGACACCAACAAGAGGTTGGAGTGGGTTATCTGGTTAAGTTTTTGTACGTCCTGATCAGAGAAAGTCTGGCTGCCACTTGAGATCGGCGTGAAACTATCTTATTTTGTTTTTCTCACACCAATATATTTGATGCAATTAAGATGCTGGAGATCACTCATGATTAAATCACATAATTGCAGTGGCTTTTGAAAAATATTGTTTATCACTTGCTTGAGGATGCAGACACGAGAGGTTTTCTCAGCAGGTTAACTCATACATCCGCAGTGACCAAGTCGTGAATTAAGACACGCTTAAGGCATAAACAACTGCCTTATTTATGCTTTATAAAGGGATCCAATCACTTTTATAATATGTAGTGCTCTTGAAGAGACTACTAATAGTGCTCGTGGAGACTATCAGAATATGATCCACATTCTCTAAGTTTATACCCCCCAATTAAAGATGAGGAGATGATAATGCCCCTGAAATGGCGCTGGTACCAGTCTGTGAAATTTTTGAATGTGTATGTATTAGGGAAATATTTGGGATCTATATGATTGTCGATTATTGTTTACATTAGTAGTTATGTACCCCTGTGTAGAGAAACATCGACATTGTGATTGGTAGGCATATCATCCAATCCCCTCAAACTAAGGTAGAGATTGGAATCTCTTAAAAAAACACAAAGTTCAGATCCGACTCACACTGTAAAATTATGAAGCCTGAATGTTACAGGTTGGTGTTTGAGATGAAGCGTAGAAAGAGAGTAATAGAATCACTTTAAGTGCGATTTGAGGGTTTCCTGCAAAACCCAGGATTGGTTCTGTAAAACTAAAAATATTCTCCTAATGTTGATGCACTTTACCGTGGTAGTATCTGAAGGACTCAGATTGCATCTAGTGAATGGTGATTATTATGAGATCTCGTTGAAATTGAAATATTTGCTCGACCTGAAGTTCGAGAATATGCTAGCATAAAAGTATGTCTGTATAAATTACAATATCTAATTTTGATATATAATATTGCTAAATTAGCATCATTGTTATGTGTTCCCTTAAAATGGAATGTGATCGATCTATCTGTTACGTACGTAGACAAATTAATTTATGGTCTAGAAGTACCATGTCAGGATATAATGCATGCATTATCTTGTTATTCTAACTTCTGTTTTGCAGGTTACATTTTTAAAGGCTAAAATTGATTCTACGATAAAAATGAGTTTACATAAACCTTTCACATTATGCCTGAAATTAAAGCGGCAAGCTAAAATTTGGTGTGCAATAGATGAAGGATCTAAATGCGAGTGTACATTATAGGTGGTAGACTCGGCATAAAATCTGGTAGTAAATCCTCCAGAAACTGCGAATAGTAAAACAATTATTCTGAAAGGCGTGTAATATTTGCACCACCAAACGCTTTAAGAAAGTTATACTTCAGAGGAGTAAACTCGTAGAACCTCCATTGGACTTAAACGCGATGTATCTTTTTCCTTCGCCAAAGTTTTATCCCGAAGGGTTTTTCCTTGTCAAGGTTTTAACGAGGCAGCATATGCGTGTCCAACACCGTTATCAGGCGACGTCCGTTGTACTCTCTTCCTCTGGTCAGGTTTTTTCCCACGTGGTTTTCCTGACGAGGTTTTTAATGAGGCAACATGAGCATCGACGTTGGTATTATTATGAGCTTTAAGCGTTCAAGTTTTGTCCCAAGTAGTTTTCCTGGCGCAAGCGTTCGGGTTTTGTCCCAAGTGGTTTTCCTGACGCAGTTTTTACAAAAAAGAGGATTCGTGGAAATGGCCACCCTCATTTGTGAGCTTCAAGTGTTCAGGTTTTGTCCCAAGCGGTTTTCCAGGCACAACTTTGACGAAATGAGAAAATTTATAGCGATCAACACCATTTTAAGGCCCAGTATTGTATTATTTTCCCTTCGACTAATTTTTATCCCGATCGAATTTTTTTGTCAAGGTTTTAACGAGGCAATAAATTATTACACTCTTTACTCGGGTTTTGTCCTATCAGATTTTTTCGACAAAATTTTAATAAGACAACATTTTCAGAACAATGGTTATCTAAAAGGAAATGTTAATTCCAGTTGGAATTTTTGAAACAGTAGCTTATCCAAGGGGAAGTGTTATATAAAGAAATTACCGGTGGATAACCCAACTATATCAAAGATCTTATCTCTGTTAAATTAGGATAAACATTTAGACCTTAATGGTTAAGTAAAATGAAATTGTTGACACGTACCCAAATGTGTTTTTGTATTACGCTTTTATGTTCGCTATATATAACAATGCAACTCCCGTTTTGGGGAGGAATTGGTGAACAGTAAATAAGAAGCAGAACACAGTTCCACTTCCCCCCTTTCTCTTTTCATTTCCTTTACATTAACGAACAGCACTGAATAAGAGTACCTTTTTCTAGTTAACTAATTAAATCTTCACACTTACTTGATCAGTTTGAGTTATATGTGTAATTCTTAATTCGACGAATATGCAACTACATCAGTACCACCGATGGATAGCTTGAGCTAATAACAACAATTACAATACGTTATCAGTACGAAATACTCGTGACGGTCAAACTTCTATTACAGTCGTTTTGGGGACGAATTGGTGAACACTAAAAAAACTCACCGAATATTATCTAGAGGACTCTTGTTATTTACAATCCACTATTCTTATTAACCAATCCATATACTTAAATTAATCCAATTTTTTAAATATTTTTATTAATACAATCCTATGTATTGGATTTAGTTTTTATAACTTTTAAAAACACATCTAATCTAACTTCTTCATCTTCTCCAACACAACAACACTATATTCAATCCCTTCGAACATGACCAATAGGTGTTTTGAACTCTTATGGTAAAGTGGATAAAACAATAGTGTGTGCATTTGTTGAAATGAAAAATAGATTAGATTGGATTTATAAATTTTACTTTAATTTAGTAAAAAATAATAGAATTCTATTTAATTTTTTATTGGATCGTTAAAAAGGCCGTTTAAGACCGAGTTAACAACCATTTTCCATGAAAATCCGAAGTTTGTAACTAAAAAGTGGGTGGGTATACCTATACACTCTTTTGTCTAGTGATATTCTTGTCTTGACTTCATTTTTAGTCTGACTGGGAAACCGCGTATAATAAAAGCTTGTTCACCTTAAAACAGTGCACAATAGGCAGGTGGACCAAGGGATGGTTTTAATGTGGACCAATTAAAACTTCACTGGGACCTTTAATTTTTTTTTGGACGATTATATTTTATTAGTCCTCGACCGTAAATTAATGGGTCCATAATCTCACTCTCTCGCTTTTACTCGGCTCACACTTCGTACACTCACTCAGTCATAGACACTCATCTCTGGTCAGCTCTTTCAGATTTCAAAGTGTTCTTTCTATTACCATATTTCACAAACTTCGTTTTTAGAAAAGACAAAAATGAAGATTTCCCTTGTAGCTTTGGTATTTTCATCTCTAGTCTTAAGCTCTACATTTCTGATTTAAACTGCTTCTGCTGCCACACCAGCTTCTGGCCCCATTGATACATCACTACTCAGTAAGTCTTTGAACTTATATACTGCTATATGTATATATATTTATGTAGTTTTGGGGTTGTAATTAATCATCTACATGGTTTTATTTCCATCGATCTCTGTTGAAAAATATAGGTTTCTGCAACTCCAAGTGTGGGGATAGGTGCGCAGCAGCAGGAGTGAAGGATAGATGCTTGAACTACTGTGGAATTTGTTGCAAAGAGTGCAAGTGCGTTTCCCATGGAACTTACGGAAACAAAGACGACTGCCCATGCTACAGAGACAAGAAAAACTCCAAGGGCAAAGGCAAGTGCCCATAGAAAGTCATACCAGCAAAGAAATATGAAATCAATTAAGGTCTAAGAGACAGAGAAGGATCGCTTGGTTATTTTTATTGGCAAAATCTGTCATTTTTGTTGGCTACATATTACTGTATTGTTGTTGTTTTTATGGGTTATAATAAATGAGAGTTTAATAATCTTACAGAATTCTTCATCAAAAAATAATGTTACAAAATTTATTTGTGGACCACGTTGGGTAGCCTTATGCAAACCAAAATGATGTTGATGGGGCAATGTGTTCATAGTCATGTATGCTATGTAACCAAAGACTACTGCTGTGGTTCTCTATAGACCGGCTAAAAAATTACTCAAAAAACGCTCATTTACATAGGAGTGGGCTCCATCCCACTTGGGATCAGTAGGGGCCGGAATATGAAAAGCAAGGGGCCGGTATATGAAAAACAGGTTTTTGTGTAGTCTATACCGGCGGTTCATATAGAATTTTTGATGTGGTACCAACAAAATGGCACCAACTCTCCATGACACTATCTACTTCAGAAAGAAAGCGTTTTTTTCTTCTTCACAGTTACACTCTTCTTAGACTGAGACTATATCAGGTATCCAAAGTTTTTGGCAAAACTTCTGTGACAAAATTGACAAACATTGGCTGAACTTTGGATTCCCTTAGGATAACAATCAAAATTAGTTTCTGTTCCAGTTGTTGTTAATCATTTGGGAGGATGAGCGGATCATACTTTTTCCAAGAAGTAAAACTAAAACAGTAAACGAAGTGCCGGCTCACACTTTTTTTGTATTTGTATATATGGTAATTACCGGAATTTCATGAGCGGCTCACACTTGTTTGCAGGTATACGCAGAGTGCAGGTGATGATTGTCTTATTGAAAATTACTGACTTCTCATGTGTCCTCGCCTGTCTTTTTTGGTCGGTTGCATCATTACACTTCAGGGAGCATTATAAAGGAACCATCTTACTGCAATTGAGGAGGATTCAGGAAAACAAAGCGTCCCAACTAAAATTCAAAACTATCAAAAGAAGTTTCAACCAACCTCTCATCACTCCTTGTACATGAAAAAAAAAAAAAAAAACTCTCTCACCGCCGATAACAATTTTCTGCTCAGATCAAATCCTTTTTAGTCCGGATCTGAGTGGGGATTTTTTTTTTTACTTGCTTCACTTAGTTCTTCGTTTTAGCTTGGTTTTCTTATGGTTTTCTTTTACCGTTCGGTAAGTTTTGTACACCATTATGGTGGTTTTATCTCCTCTATTAGATAGGTCTATCTCAGCTTTAAAGATTGTTTTTGGTTACCATGGGTTTTAAGATCACTTGAGATGCTTTCCAAAAGACGAGATTTTTATCATTTTTGTATCCGGTGACGAAATCTTCACCGGAATCTTCATCTTTGGATTATCCAGCGACAGAATCTTCATCAATGATAATCTTGACGACGAAATCTTCATCGCAAGCTTTAAGAGATTTGAGCAAATCACTCCAATTTTGGAAGCATTTCTTTAGGAAGAAGAAAAACAAACAAAATGGTTGGAATTTAATTCCGGAAAAAACCATTGTTCCACCGATTTGATCGGTTCTTATTCATACTTATATTCGTCATGTTCCGTTAATCCTTATCTTTCTCTTGTCGGATTTCTCAGTGTTGTACTTGTATGGCATGTTCTTGTTTCTTTGTATTCTCTAATTTTCTATTTTAAACCCAATGTAACCTTGAACTTTCATTAATGAAAATGTTTCTTTGTTATAAAAAAAAAAAAGTTTCAACCAAGAGAAGATTGTAGCATTTATGCTAAAAATTAGTTGGAGGGAATTCTGATACTTATTCACCCCACAACTGATGCGAGAAAGGACATTGGAAAAGCAACACTGCTAGATCAACCAAGCTTTTTCCCGTAAAAGCTACCGAAAGGAAAATCAATGGAAGAGATGAAAGTCCTCTAACATTTGGATTAGGAATGGACATAGCGGGTCCCATTCTCTATTTCACTCGGTATGTTTTCTTGGTAGATATATTATTTTTGTTGGAAAAGTCGCACATTCAGCTGCATTAGGACCAAAGCTTTTTATTCCAAAACATATAAACGAGTTTAATAAACAAACACTGCTAGGTTTCTAGGAGGAAACGTAAAGAAGGAGAGTTGTTGAAAACATGAAATTATGGATTGAATTATTGACAACCTATAAAAAGTACTTAAAGGTAATTTCTATGAATGCTAACGTTTATGTATTTATCTTTATGTAGAAGCTGTGAAAAGATACAAAAGAAATTACACTTAACCCATGACTCATCCATCTTGATTTAGTACAAGGTGTACAATGCGTTTCCTTACATAACATCCTGCATGGCCTGGCTATCTAAATAGGAGGGCGGAGAACCTATATCTCAAGTAACTGAGTAAATAAAGCACTTCTGTGCTTTAAAAAAAAAAACGCTCCGGGATTCTCCTACCAAACGACAATAATTCTTTCAAAATCATTTTTCCTTTTTCCAAAATACAATTTGGAACTTTTTTCCGTGGGTGTATAAGGTCAAAACAAGTAGAAATGGTGTAGCCGTGTAGAGTATAGACTGTTGGAATCTTGCAACAATGAACAACAACGTTAGATGTATCAGAATAATATATAAAGAACTGAATTGAAAACAACTCTACCACGGACAACTACGAGGGCAGAATTACAGGTTCAAAAAGTTGTTCTTAACACATTAGTTCGTGGGTATACTCGAGAAGAGTAATGCTAAATCCTAACGTGCGAAGATGTGTCCAAGATAAGATTGCCCGATATAGCTTGTATTAGCACAATACAAACTATCCACTCTTGAACTTAGCAACAATGAAGGAAGGAAAATAAACACTCAAAAGCGCAAAACAAAGCGAGAAGATGGTGAAAAGAAGACAGGATAGTAGCCGCTTCTACGATGATTTGAAAACAGATTTTCGAGTTGTATTTATAGGAGAAAGTTACTTGTAAATCAAGTTAGGTTTAAGTTTTCTTATAAAACAAGGTTTTGTTTCTTGTAAAACAATTAAAAATAAAAAAAGAATTTTCCCATAAATAAAACTCTTAAAGAAAATATTTTGGAATTAACTTCCTAAAGAAAAACTTGCAAAAATAATTTCGATTAGACATAGGACTTGGTGCATGGTATTCACACATATAACATGGGTTGGACAATGTATTGTTTTCCCACCCATTCCACCCACGTTTGTCTAACTATCCATATGTAGTGGACATCCTTCTCTAGAATACCCAATGTGGGACTAAACTAAAGAGTTTCATTCACTCAAGGAAATGAGTGAGCATCCATAGAACCCTTAGGTTCTAAGATCAAACCACACCAAAACCAAAAATATTTAGTTAAAAACTCATTTTCTCCAACAATCCCCCACATGAATGAAATCTTGGTAAAAAACGAAAATCAGAATGTGGAAAATACCATATAGGCAAAGGTGTCCATCAGTTCTTGAACCTTTACTTAGTGAGAAGTTACCGAAACTACTTGCTAGAGACAGTGAACGTGATGTCTTGAACTACTAGCATTTGGTGTAATTTACAATAAAAACCACGCATGATATCCTCCTGGCGTTGCTAAGTTCATGCCGTTGTGTCAATTTTGGCCCTGGACGCATCCCGTTTCTCAGAATGCTCTAGAGAGTTCACTCAAATTCTCATAGGAAACGGCCCACTTTCTTATTCAGATAGGTGAGTTCGATCAAGAGTGTTACTGCTACACCCCACTTCAATCTTAAATTGAAACTATAAAGATCATAAATACTTATTAAAAGTCATCCTTCAAATGCAGTCACACTATCACATCAATACACCATAGGGAGGGACAGAGAATGTAATTATCTTGATAGTGCATACCTTTAATCACCAAAAATTAGTTGCTCATTGAACCTTCGTCTTGGGATCTCCAGTCAGTGACGTTGAGTATCCTTCATGGCAATTTTTATTTCATGAGCTTAAGTCCCATCCCCTATGATGCAATACTAACTATGTCTTTAGACAATCCTTTCGTCAAAGGATCTGCGATATTCTCCTTAGACCTCACATGGTCAACAGTAATAACGCCAGTAGAGATAAGTTGTTTCAAAGAATTATGTATTCTACAAATATGTATAGACTTTCCGTTATAAACACTGTTCTTAGATCTAGCTATCACAGACGTACTGTCACAGTATATATATGTAGCTGACACATGCCTATGCAAGAGAGGAATATCTTCTAAAAAACATCTTAGCCATTCGACTTCCTCTCCTGCTTTATCTAACACAATAAACTCCGATCCCATAGTGGAACGAGCTATACATGTATGTTTGGAAGATTTCCAAGAAACAAACGCTTCAGCTTGTGTGAATACATACCCACTCGTAGACTTAGACTCCCTTGATTCTTCTATTCAGTTTGTATCACAAAATCCTTCAAAGATTGCAGGGTATCCTTCATAATTCAAACATAAGGAAATTGTATACTTCAAGTACTTCAACAATCTAATAAGTGAATCCCAGTGCATCTTCCCTGGATTACAAGTATACCTACTTAACCTACTCACCGCATAAGCAATGTCTGGTCTAGTAAAATTCATCAAATACATCAGACTTCCTATGACTCTTGAGTATTCAAGTTGGTTAACTCCTTCATCCTTATTCTTCTTGAGATTACAAAAGGAATCACACAGAGTACAAACAGGTCTACAATTAAACTGATTTTATATTTCTTAAGTATAGATTCAACATAATGAGATTGACTCAGACTATAGCCATAAGAACTTCTTCTAATCTTCATCCCTAATATTACATCAGCGGGGCCTAAGTCTTTTATGTCAAAGTTCTCATTCAACAATTTCTTAGTGCAATTAATAACATCCATGTTTGTACCTAGTATAAGCATATCATCAACATACAAGCATACAATTACACATGCATCCTTAACAAGTTTAGTGTAAACACACTTGTCAGACTCATTAATCCTAAAACCACTAGAAATCATCAAATGATCAAATTTTTCATGCCATTATTTAGGTGCTTGTTTCAAACCATACAAATATTTTAATCATTTTACACACTTTCTTTTCACAACCTTTCACTACAAAGCCCTCAGGTTGTTCCATGTAAATTTCCTCATCTAATTCACCATTTAGAAACGCTGTCTTTACATCCATTTGATGTATCTCAAGGTTATGGACAGAAGATATATCAATTAACGTGCCAATGGAAGTAATTCTAGTCACAAGTGAATAAGTATCAAAGAAATCTATACCTTCTTTCTGTTTGTAGCTTTTAGCTATCAACCTAGCCTTATATTTATCAACAGTTCCATCTATATTACGTTTTCTCTTGAAGATCCATTTACAACCTATGACCTTACACCCTGGAGGTAAATCTACAATCTCCCAAGTACCCTTCTGATGGATGGAATCCATCTCACGAATAAAGGCTTTTTTCCACCATGGAGATTCAGAAGAAGTCATGGCTTCTCTATAAGTTTGTGGCTCAGACTCGGCTAGGTATATAATGCAACCAAGATAGGTTTTCTCAGTTCTAACCCTTTTACCTCTCCTAGGTTCTAATTCTGGTTCTATTCCTCTAAAGATAATGACTGACTGGTTGAAGGAACATCCAGGGGTTCATCTAAACATCTCTTTCGGGAACCAAGTTTCATAGGAAAAAAATTCTCAAAGAACTCTGCATCCCTAGACTCCATAATAGTATGCAAACCAATGTCAGAAATTTCAGAACTCACAACCATAAACCTATAAGCACTAGTATGCTCAGGATACCCTATGAAAACACAATCAACAGTTTTGGGTCCTATCTTAGTTCTCTTAGGAGGAAAGATGACCACCTTTGCCAAGCACCCCCACACTTTAAAGTAAGCATAAAATGGTTGTCTACCTTTCCATAACTCGTATGGAGTTTTATTTGATAAAACCATACCAAAATCAAAAATATTTAGTTAAAAACTCATTTTTTCCAACATAAACAATGACCTGTTGGAGCGGGTTATTGCCCTTGAGAGTAAGAATTAGTTCCAGTGGAGTACTATGTATAGAGAGGACTAGCTTTGATTAACTAACTAAAGTTAAGTAACTAGGGACCATGGTTGAAAAATTTAGCATTCTTATCGACTACGGTTATTGATGATGATCAAATCAAAATACTTGGATAAAGATGGAGATTTTAAAAAGTATCTCTGCTTTCACTAGAAACGCGTAGAAGAAAGAAAAAGGGGCTTATCAGAAAACGAAGTACCTTAATGAAAAGGGATAATTAGACTTTGGTAATCAGGTTTTGACCAGATTTAGTGTTTGGTGTAATATTTGTCCAACGTTAGTGTTTGGTACCTGGACTAACGGTAAACCGTAGTTGACTATGTTAAGTCTAATTTTAATCATTAATTTTATGTTATTTTATTTGAACCGTTATCTTAATGACATGTGGACGGCTATATGAAATAAGATCAAAGGTCCAAATGTCATTAAGATCAACGGTTCAAATGAAATAAAATAAAATTAATGATTTTACTAAGTTAAAATTAGACTTAACTTAGTCAACTACAGTTTACCGTTAGTCCAGATACCAAACACTAATGTTGAACAAATATTATACCAAACACTAAATTTGATCAAACCTGAGTATCAAAGTCTAATTAACCCTAATGAAAATAGCAACATATAACAACAATATGCATATTAAATTGGTCGGTACAGGTGTGCAAACTATCTTTTGTGCCTTCCCCTCCTTTCCTTTTTTTTCCTTCTAGTTTATACTTTAAATAATTTCAAAACAAAAAGAAAGTGGTTCCTAAGTTTTCTCTCATTGGTTTCACCGCTTGCTGCTCGAAGCCTCTAGACTCTAGAGTCTATAAAAACCCCACCACTTCTCATGACAATTTGCATATTTCACTCTCAAGAGTCTCATCTCCAATTTCATTCCTCACCACTGCAACATACTTTCCAACCTTAGTAATGAAGCCTGTCTTTGCTATGTGTAGCTCTTCTCTTAAACTTTTCCTTTATTCACACCACTATGGCTGATGGTATGTATACAAATATATGACCTCGATCATTAATTTCTGTATAAGTATACTGATATAAGTTTGATGTGGTAGTTGCACGTATAAGCTATTTTGAATTATATTTGTTAAATGTTTAGGATTTTGTGACACAAAGTGCAACCAGAGATGTGCAAAAGCAGGGAGGCAGGATAGATGCTTGAAGTACTGTGGGATATGCTGTAAAGATTGCAGGTGTGTACCTTCAGGGACTTTTGGAAATGCCCATGTTACAGGGACAAGAAGAACTCCAAGGGCGGACCTAAGTGTCCTTAAAATGATGATATATGGCTTGATTACCAAAGTCATCAGCATCTCCCATTAATTAAGAAGAATAAATTGAACATCTGAATCTGAGTACAGACTACAGATTGATTATTATCATATACCTGCATATGCATGATGCGACATATGTATATGCATGCATATATATGTAAAGAGAGAAAAGTGTGTTTATTCTGATCATCATGTGTGATCATATGTATTTATAGCAACATGATTAAATTCAATTAAGGTTAATGATGGTTTATATATATAATATCATCACTGGATTTTAATAAGCGAATGAATTTTGGTTTAGACCTCTAATTGTAAGTATTAACATCAAAAACGGCTTTGCCATGCCAAGAGTGCTGAAAATGAAAAGTTATAGAGTGCAGAGCACAACCTAGAAACAACACAATGGCCAGACAACCAAACCGCAAGAACAAAACTACACGTAAATTGTACCGAAAGGTTATTGTTTAGTTTCTTTACTATCTTGTAGTGAACCATCCGGAGTAGTCATGCATCTAAAACAACCTAGTTTTCATGGCGTAATTATACCTACAAGAGTAACAAAAAACAACCAATAATTAGCAACGAGGCGTATGACCAAAGCAAGAACACATGGACAAGTACATACAATTTCAAATACTTTAAGGTTAAATCATTTAGAGTTCCAAGAAATGAATAAAAATTCATCTCTTAGCGGTGCTTTAACTCTATGAACACTTGCTCCATAAAATAACCTTTCTGGGAAGGCTAGAACATGGCCACATTTACGTGTCGTGTTTAAAGTGTAACCTCCTTCGTAAAAGTAAAGAAAAAGAATATGTAAATTATTTGTTGAAATTTGGCAAAAGTAGTGTATTAAATGAGTCATATTCATGCATAAGACCATAATTATCAATTACCTTATGACTTGATATGGATATATTTACGGGTCAATAATGATGGAATACATCGTTTGTGTCTCCAAAATGGCAATTTGTTAACGAAAGGAAAATGTCAAAGTAAGGAATGCAATGTATATAATAGTAATCTTAGCTGTATAAATACTGTGACAAAATCATTCTAGTGTAGACGTATCTCCTATATAGTAGCCCTTATACTATTCCTTGCGTAACATCAAATACACATTTACGCAGAATCAATAATAAAAATCTATCTATCTATATATATTTTGTTAAGTTTAATTTTTTTATAAAAATAAAAAGAATTATTACAAAAATTACATGATAGTTAACAAGAAAAGAGAGCCAAAGTTACCCAAAAAAAATCATAGACTATCTATTTAAAACGATAGCTAAATTCCGGCCATTCAACAGAATGAATAAATTTCGGCCTTCCTATAAATCTTTCTATAATCCTTTCTGGTAGCAAACATGCCCGCTTAGTCAGGGTGTCAGCTGAAAAGTTAGTTTCTCTAAAAATATGCTCGTAAGAAATAGCTATAAAACTAGCACAAGCTAGTACCCAACGTTGCTTAACTATCCAAGTAAAGTAGAAAAAGCATGGATGATCACGCTCGCAGAATCTAAACATACTCGAACTCTTGTAAATCTCCAACTCCTGACCCATTAAAGCCCATTGATTACCTAATACCTCGGTCGTCTAATTAGTATGGATACCCAGGCTAACACTTAAAGCCCCCAAAACAACACAATGTCAATCTCTTGTTAAAACTCCACCACCAGCATCACCCGGATTGTCTCTTGTGATAGACACATTTTTGTGTCTAAATTGTTCTCAATTATGTATTTTGTTAGTGCTCAATTATATACTTATTTTAGTTTTTTTTATGTATTTGTAGGTATTTTTGGGATATAAACTTTTGTGAAAAAATTGGCTTGAAAAGTGATAAAGGCACCCAAGAGAATTACTAAAGGCACCCAACATCTTGATAAAGGCACATAACCTAATTAGTTTAAAAATTGAAAAATAGCGGGAAGTTTCTTTACACGTGAAGAAATAAACCTGATTTAGTTGGAAGCGAGTTTTAAGGGATTTTGGAGATGATTTTGAGTTACTTAAGTTAAGAAATAATCAAACAGGTAAATCCTCGTCAAATAGGGAGTTGCAAGCCGTAAAACAAGTTGGGCTATCCATGTTACAGCCGGAAAAGAGTTTGTTTTCTGAAAGGGATTAACGAGAGATTTGAGATTGGATTTTGGGGATATTTTGGGTCCTTATCGATTAAGGAATAGTTCTTAGGGTTTTCTACACCTATATAAGCATAACAGATCAAAGAAAAGGAAAGGGGGGTGGAGGTGGGGGTGGGTGGGTGGGGGGGAGTCTCGGCCAGAAATTCCAAGGAAGATTTCTCTTAGAGATTTCTTGATCTTGTGGTGTAGAAAAAAGGTTGTTTAAGTCATAAAAGAGGTGTGGAAGGTTGGGTCGAGCTCAGGAGGCCAACAGAAGGAGAGAAAAATCTTCACAGGAAAAAGTGTGTTGTTGCTGTTGAAGAAGACGTGAAGAACAAACAAAAGGCAACGGTTTCTTCAACCGTTTTGCAACGTTTATCTTGAGCTTTGTAACGTTTATCTTCAGCTGCAATGGTTTCTTCAACCCATCTGCTACGTTTATCTTGAGCTTTGCAATGTTTATCTTCAGTTGAAAACACTTTTCTTCTGTAACAGTGAGAACAGTGGTTTGCAACACCATTACACCTTTGCGAACCATCTGTATTATTGTTGTTTTTTTCTTTCTTTTTACACACTTTTGAGCCATGAATAATTTTTTTGAGAGTGTGTACATAATGAGGAGATAAACCCAACCACTGGGACAATGGAGGAAGTCATATTTCATGAATTAATGCTAACTATTTTTGATTCTTAATGACTTTTGCATTGATTTTTAATTGATTTATGATTTTTCTTAATTAGTTGTGATTTTTTTGATGGTGTATGTTGGGATCAAGAGCGTTTGATGCGCCATGCTTGTGATTTACAGTTAGTGTTTTAGAAATCTACTTTTGGCAAAGAAACAGAGTCAATAAAAGAGCTATAATTGTTAAAGAATCATTGTAGAAATCATTGAGAAGTGATTTTGGTGGAATCCTGAGTTCCAGTTCTTCCCAATATTGTTAAAATCTTTTACTTATTTTCTAGTTTAAATCAAAATTATGTCTAAAAAGAATCTTCACAAGTCTCAAAGAACGAACATTTTTTTATCACTATTTCTAAAACGATCAAGTTTTTGGTGCCGCTGCAGGGGATTTATTTTAAGTTTTTTATTTAGGTTAGTTAGTTTAATTAGATTTTTAATTTTATTTTTATTTGTTCTATTTTACGTTTCTTTGGTATTTTTCTTTGTATTACAGGTTTTGGATCAAAAATAAATTGGAGCCAAAGATTATATTGATTGATTAAAGACTTGAAGTCAAAGATAAATCGAAAAGAACGGATAAAAAAGAAAAGAATTTTTTTTAGTTCATTTTTTTATTTTTTTTAGGGTTTTATTTTTTTTTTCTTTTTAGAAAATTGTATTAGGAAACCTTTTATTATTTTTGTAATTTTTCTGTGGACTTTTTTTTTTGGACTTTTGGACTTTATTATTTTTAAATCCTACGGAAGGGTAATTAAATATAAACTGCAACAGGGAAGGACGACAATTACGATATTGTCTCAGCCCCTTGGGTTCGTACACTGACATAGGAGTCGGTGGCCTGAGTCGACTTCAACTTCATCGCCGTCTGGAATGGGAGGTAAGACTATAACCACCCACGAATCCTTTGTCAGTGGGTTTTCTGGACTCCTTCGTGTGCATATATGCTGAGGATCTGAATACGGATTTGCTTTTCTAGTAAAGGGCAAGGACTGGCCATATAAGATAAGGACTCGAATTTCATCACCTTTTCCTTCTTGCCCGCTTTAGGAACACACTACCAAACGCGAACCTAAGCTTAAAATTTGACTAGAAAGAGACGGATAGGGTAACGAGCTTATAAGAAAGTCATTCAAAAGCACTGTATTGGTTACTTTGTTAGCCTAACTCAAAGTTCAGGAAGATTATTTTAAATAGATTCGATCCGCCTTGTAACCTAAGAAAACGTTGCTAAAGAGGCAGGGTTATCAAAGCTCCTTAGAGCTTATCCTGTTTCTATTCGACTTAACCTAATTCATATCATTCTAAGAGATTTGCTAAAACTGTAACTAGTTTCCTTTTGGAAGAGTATAAGCTGGTCTAGAAACAATCTAAGTGGAGCCATCATGCTTTTTGTTAGCTAGATTCAGTAGGTTTGATTTGGTTGAGTCGGCCTTGTTTGTGTTTGTTTAGAAACCCTTCTAGTTAGGATTTATTTTTAGAGTTTTATTATGATTTTTTTTTGTTAGAAAATATCGAACTGGTATTATGAGGACCAATACAATGAATATCCGACTGAATTTCAAAATAAAAATAATCCTTACTATCAACATGGTGTGGATAGTAGTCGGGACCACCACCAACCTTTTGGAGGTTATTTCTCATACCAGGGTGATCCCAATTACTATTCATATACACACCCGTCATATGAACATGAAAATAAGCAAAATTCGAGTTCTTCGTCCTCGAGGGATGCCCTAAAGCATGTGCAATCTAGTACTTATAATGAAACTTATTATGCCTCTAGAAGAATCATTGAAGCAATTGCGATATAGTACTCATCATGAACCTATTATGCCTCTAGAAGAATCACTCAAGAAGTTATCTGAGATGACACATAGGTTTGAATTAAGTGGGAGAGGAACAAATACTAGTCCAACTCTTTCTCTAGAAGAATCACACGAGTAGTTGTGATCTAGTACTCTTTATGATCCATTTGTTTCTATAGAGGATTCCCTCAAGAAATTGACTGAGAATACAAATAGATTCATATTAAGTATGAATGAAAGTCTTGCAAAGAATAATATTTCTCAAAATGATCTTAATTGCCAATATAGTGCTACTCTTGATAATTATTCACCTAGTCAAGAGGACGACGATAGAATTCGTAACACTACTTATTTAGACGAGGTTCAAACATCTTCATATTATTATGATGATAAGGATAGTATTGACGAAGAACTTGAAATATACATGCAGCGTAATCAAGAAATTGTCACTCCAATTGTGCTTCATGATGATAGTGTTATTTTTAGTTCAAATCCAAATAATTTTAATGATTATTGATCTATTCAAAAGGAAGAGGATTTGACTAGAGATACCAATGTTTTAGACGATGTATAATTTTCTTGTTTTGAAGTCGATAATGGTTTAGAGGAGCGGGTTTATCATGAGAATACTGTTTTAGAGTCCAGCGATTTAGAAATAATAGTCTTAGGTAACAAAGATAGACCCATAGAGATTTTAAATATTAGTGAGGATGCACTACCTGATTATAAGCTAAAAGAAGCAATTGACCATTTCCAGAATCTGACGATCTAGAAATTAGAAAAATTGTGAGTAGTCTATCTAAAGGCACTGAAAACTCTAAGTTTGGGGGTGACTATCATTCTCCCCGTGCTTTACCTTTGACTCTTAGAAAGGTCCCTAACTTGGGACTTGACATTTGCACCTCTATCATTTTACAAGATCATCTTCAAACTAGATTTCCACAGCCTGATGATGTCCAGAAAGAAATTCAGTTGTTAGAAACCCATCCTCTGGTCGATGTGGTTTACATAGGAAATAATACCAAGATTGAATTTGTTTTCCCACCAAAATATTTTCTTCCATATGTGGGAACGTATGAATTTCAAATGTGTCAGTTATTAAGTTTTGAGACTAAGCCTAATTACTTTAGGAAATTAGAATCGACACATTTGTTTAAGAATGACCACCTTCATTATAATCAACTGTGTGGGTCAAATATGATTGACTTTGAGGATCCACAATTTTTCAGGTTATTATTATGTGCTTCTAAGTTTTTGGTTGAGTTTTTCCAAACTATACAACCTGATTCTTTTGATCCTTCCTATGAGGAAACCCAGCCCGTGAAAATATTTTATCTAGACCCTTTTATAGATCCTGAACTTGAACCACAGCTATATGTAGTTGTCTTAAACAGAAAACTAGATAAGGGTGTGGGTTTTTTCATTTTCATTTTCTTGGCTTGTTGCAGTTTCCTTTTATTTGTGATAACACTATTTGATTCAGATGACCCACAGTTGTTCCGGCTATTTTTATATGATTTTATGAGGCGATTAATTCTTTCATAGTCTGGCTAAAGACTTTAAACTTAGCACTTCTTGGGAGGTAACCCATGCTCATGCGACACAGTAATATCTTTCCTTAACTCATTTCCTTCGATTGAACAGTTTCTCCTTGTTCATGATTTTAATCATTCATCTTTATAACATTGAGGACAATGTTAGATTTAAGTTTGGGGGTAAGGGAGAAACTTTTAAATTGAAATACGAAAATCCAAAGTCTAGAAACTTGTGAATAATTCAGGATGACCATTCTAGGTAAATGGAAACTTAGCTCTTTTTCTATAGGAATTGGTGTGCCCAGTTAAATAGTATATTCATAAAATGACAGAGTTCATGTGTTAGAAATAACATGATAGTCGTCACCATATCTCGGAGTCTATCTCGACTGTATCACCTTCTGTTTTTATTTTTGCAAATTTTTTGTGTATCTCTAAGTGATTTGGTGGGGCACCAATATCGAATTTTTATCGCCGCCAGGATGAAGTAGAGCGTCTGAGATCAAGTCCCATTATTGTATTTTATTTAGACAAAAAAAAATCAAGTATTGACACCTTGATAACAATATGTGTGTGTTCTCTCTGTCTCCATCGCCTAAGCAAGAGTGGAAAGCAGAATCCATGAGAACTATCATGTAAGATGATGATAAGGAGTATATGCTTAGATTCATTTGATCCAATCATGTTGTCAGTACATTTAATAAAATAATTATTTATTTTCAATAAGTTTTTCGCTGGGACACTTGTATATACCAGCTGAGTCGATATTAGTATAAGGATAAGACCAGTGGGAGTGTATTTCAATCCATTATGATTCATCCTGACACTGACCTTCAGAAAGATATGTGAAACACCGTTCACCTTAGTCAACATGCGCAAACTTCATCATCTCCATATCCATCTTCTAAATCTTTTCTTGTGATTGAACATTGATAGATTCTGAGTATCGTGGTTGAAAGACTATCTAAGTAGAGTTTTGAATTCTTGAATGAATTTTAGTATGCTGAGTGCAAACTCGTGTACAACAATTAGACTCATATAGGGTAATGATTCCCATAGCCAAAGAATTTAGTATGCCAACTAAATAGCTTGTTTGGTGTTTACCCTCAATCGTTCACAAGTAGCTAGGGTTTGGAGTAAAGGTTTTGTGAGTATACCTCTTGTAAACCCTCACGAGACTAAAACTCGTCCGATAGGGAGACCTCTGGTTTAAAGGTTTGTTGAACACGCTAAGTGAAATCGCGATGCCTGCGAAAGTGAGTTAGGATTTTTATTTTATTTCTAGATTAGATTTGCTCGAGGACTAGCAAATAATAAGTTTGGGGGTATTTGATAGACACATTTTTGTGTCTAAATTGTTCTCAATTATATATTTTGTTAGTGCTCAATTGTATACTTATTTTTATTTTTATTTTTATGTATTTGTAGGTATTTTTGGGATATGAACTTTTTTTGGAAAAGTGATAAAGGAACCCAACAGCTTGATAAAGACACCTAACCAAATTGATTTAAAAACTGAAAAATGGCGGAAGCTTCTTTACACGTGAAGAGATAAACCTGATTTAGTTGGAAGCGAGTTTTAAAGGATTTTGGAGATGATTTTGAGTTACCTAAGTTAAGAAATAATCAAACAGGTAAATCCTCGTCAAATAGGGAGTTGCAAGCCGTAAAACAAGTTGGGGTATCCATGTTCCAGCCGTAAAAAAGTTTGTTTTCCGAAAGGGATTAACGAGAGATTTGAGATTGGATTTGAAGGATATTTTGGCTCATTATCGATTAAGGAATAGTTCTTAGGGTTTCCTACTTCTATATAAGCATAACAAATGGAAGAAAAAGAAAGGGGGGAGTCTCGGCCGGAAATTCCAGGAAAGATTTCTCTTAGAGATTTTTTGATCCTGTGGTGTAGAAAAAGGGTTGTTTGAGTCAGAAAAGAGGTGAGGAAGGTTGGGTTGAGCTCAGGAGGTCAACATAAGGAGAGAAAAATCATCACAGGAAAAAGTGTGCTGATGCTGCTGAAGAAGACGTGAAGAACAGAGAAAAGGCAACGGTTTCTTCAACCGTTTTGCAATGTTTATCTTGAGATTTGCAACGTTTATCTTCATCTGCAACGGTTTTTTCAACCTATATGCAACGTTTATCATGATCTTTGCAATATTTATCTTCAGCTGAAAACACTTTTCTTCTATAACAGTGAAAACAGTGGTTTGCAACACCATTACACCGTTGAGAACCACCTGTGTTATTTTTTTTCCTTTCTTTTTACACACTTTTGAGCCATGAATAATTGTTTTAAGAGTGTGTACATCATGAGGAGATAAACCCAACTACTGGGACAATGCTTGTGATTAACAGTTAGTCTTTTAGAATCTACTTTTGTCAAAGAAACAAAGTCAATAAAAGAGCTATAATTGTTAAAGAATCATTGTAGAAATCATTCAGAAGTGATTTTGGTGGAATCGTGAGTTCTAGTTCTTCCCAATATTGTTAAAATCTTTTAATTATTTTCTAGTTTAAATCAAAATCAGGTCTACAACGAATCTTCACAAGTCTCAGCGAACGAACACATTTTTACCACTATTTGTAAAACCATCACCTTGTCGTGCCATCACAGCAAAGTAGTAATT
Source organism: Papaver californicum (assembly GCA_023531435.1). NCBI lineage: Eukaryota > Viridiplantae > Streptophyta > Magnoliopsida > Ranunculales > Papaveraceae > Papaver > Papaver californicum. Next base: position 1,635,534 of record JAJJMC010009272.1, on the reverse strand, counting down.
CATTATTAGCTGGAGATGAACAGATGCATTCCACAGGAAAAGTAAATTTAGTCCTAAGAAAGGCTAGTTTAAAGTATCTTAAGATACACAGTTCATACATTGTACCATGTATATGACCCTGCATTCGAATAGAACTATCATGCACAAGTTGGTAGATACGCAATGAAAATTGCACCCAATTCAAATTGTGACCATCAAAACACATTTTATTTCTGAGTCTCCACAGTTCTGACCATATTTTCATGTTTGAAATAAACCATAAATCCTTAATCCTCCTACTTTTACCTTTCGAATATATGGTATATGTCTCAAAAGTGGCAATTTTGTTAATGAAAGGAAAATGTCAAAATTGGATTCAATAATCTAAAATATTCTATAAATTTCTAAGAATCAATCAGAATTAATGATAAAACAATATTTATTCTTCCGGAATTGATGTACTTGAGTGAAAAGGCTCTGTGAATCGGGCAATAATTGAATCAACTCATTTTTCAAAAAACATTTTCCTCACTTCAATGATTATCATTATCTAAGTATTGTTTCATGATTTAAATCCTTCTCCACCTTTACAGTGAGCATATATCAAGATAGAGGATTTGCTTTCTACTTGTTTCTTACTGATCAAATCTGATCTCTTGTTTTAAGTCTTGGGTTTATTTTTAAAATATGGGTTTATCTTGTTTAATCATGAGTAAATGATAAATCCTTGTTTCCCCTGTTGTTTTCAGTTTGCATATTCTCAAAAATGGTGTTTTCTTATACATTAGTATTGTTATTAGCGTTTTCAGTTGTTGTTTATAAGCTTGTTGAAGCAGATGATATGATGGTTGTTACCAATAACTCATGGAGGCAAGATGGTTTGGATGAGTCAAAATTCCCGATCCAGAAAAGCTTACTCTTTCACACGTGTTATTGACACAAAATCCGTCAGAAAATTCAAATTCAAATTTATTCTCCCTCTCTTCACAGTTTGAGAAAGTTTTCGAATCTTTTCTCCTATTCTCTGGCAGGAAAACTAGGAAAAATATTTTCAAACCCTAATCTTAAAAATGGTAACTATAATGTCATCAATCAAAACCCTAAAGGAAGGAAAAAAAGAAAATATTATCTTCTCTTCTGCCTTTCAAGTTTGTTTAGAGATATGTCGGTTGCGACAGAAAATCTGAATACTCAAAATGGGAAAAGTATTACTGAGCTTGCAAATCAGATCAGGAATGCAAGGTTTGAGAATGTTGAAGATGGTGAGAGCATTGTTCACCACTTTGAAGATGATGGTGGAAATAATGAAGAAGATTTAGAATCGTGCTTAATAGGGAAAATCATTTTAGAAGGGAAGATGTCTCTCAAATATGTTGAGAAACATATCAAGTTCACTTAGCCTTTTCTTAGTGAAGATGATCTCACTATCACTGAAGTTGACCAAAAATTATGATTTTCAAGTTTGCAAATTGGACTCAATTAGATAAAGTCTGGGAGGAAAGACCTTGGAGCATCAATGTGAATCTAGTGGTAATTCATTATTATTCTCCAGAGATTATATACAAGAATTTGGATTGGAAGCGTCAATACTTTTGGATCCAACTAAAAATGATAATGCCAAAATTTATGAAGGAAACGATTGTTAAGGAAATGGGGAAAATAATGGGTGAAGTCATAGTTGTGGAACCTTCAAATTATATTCGTGTGAATGGTGATCCTGTCAATTTTTTTGTTAACATTAATTTGGACACCCCACTAAGAAGAGGCATTTTAAGGTTCGTTTCTTCTATGAAAAATAACCCCACAATATTTGTCATAAATGTTTTATCCTAAACCATTCTAAAGAAGGATGCAAATAAGCTGAAATGTGTTTCCAAGCTATACATGCTAAACTACACATCTTTAGGTTTCCAAATTCTACTAGAAGAAAGCCCTCAAATCAAAATAGAAGTATTGCACCTATTATAAAAGGGAATCAAACGAAAATTGGAAAATAAGCAAAATTTGTTCCTCCAAAGGATGGGACTGTGGTGTTTGAGGTTACTCTTAGAATATTTACTAAAGAAAATATTATTGTAATTGAAAATGTAACCGCTAGACTTGGTAAGAGATAAAGGAATGTGGAATCAAGTGGTCAACATTCCATTTCAACTTCTATGAGTTTTGCTGGTAACACCTCTCATCAACAAACAACAACAACAACAAATTATGCTGATCCAAAAGAAAAATTCAATGAGAATATGCATCCTGGCAACGAAACAGGGGAACCAAAGGTAAATTTCTTGGCTCAACCCATTAATTTTAAAAACTACTTCTGCTTCAGATTTAATTTTTATTGCAAAATAGGAATCTTTTGCCATCTTTATTACAAAATGAAAATCATATCTTGGAATGTTTGTGGTTTTGGTAACAAAAATACTAGGAACTACCTTAGAGATTTAATAAGGTCAAATGACCCAGATATAATTTTCTTGATAGGAACTAAAAACATTGCTAGGAAAATAAAAAATTACACTTATAATCTTAATTTTACAAATATTTTTGTTTATGAACCTAATGGTCTATCTGGTGGTTTGTGCTTGTTGTGGAAAGATGGGCTAGACTTGCAAATCATGGATGCTAATCTTAATATGATTCATTGCAAAATTCGAATGGATGCTAGAACAAATTATTCTCTTGTTACCTTCATTTATGGTGCTTTGGATGAAAATTTAAGGATTGATCAATGGACCTCTATGAATATTGTTTACTCTCAAGTCAATCTACCTTGGATTGTCATGGGTGATCTAAATTTTGTGCTCTCCCAGGATGAGAAAAAAGTTGGTAATCTTATTAGCAGCTCTGTGTTGGATGATAATAATAGATTGTTAAATAATAACGGTCTCCATAGTATGTCCTATAAGGGTAACCCTTTCACTTGGATTAATAGAAGATCAGGATATGATCCCATTCTTGAAATATTAGATAAAGTCCTTTACAATATAGAGTGGATGAACAATTACCCAAATTCCATTTCTTTTCATCTTATTCCCTTAGCTAGTGACCACTATCCTATTCTGTTGGCCACTGACCGAATCCAAAAAAAATACTTATAAACCTTTTAGGGTCAATAGAATGTGGTTGAGTCACCCTGCTGCAAGGGTCTCATTCAAGATAACTAGACTTGTTTTAATGCTTTTAGAGTCACTAGAAGTCAGTACAACACTAAAGTGGCACTTAGAAAATGGAATCACAATAGTTCTGGGAATATTAACACTTAGATCAATAAAACTAAGGCTCAAATTGAAGCTATTCAGAGTAATAATAACTTGAGTTCTAATGTTGCTGCTCTTGAAGAGTTAGAAATGAAAATGGCCTACTGTCTGGATGCCCATGATGATTTTTAGAGACAGAGGAATAAAGTGGAAGAACTTAGGAATGGAGATAGGAATACAACTTATTTCCATAACAAATTTAACTTTAGAAAGAAGGAAACCAATATAGATACTTTACAAAATGCTATGGGTATTTGGCTTACTGAGAGAGATGATATTGCTGCTATTTTAAAAGATCATTTGTATAACATGAGTAAAACTACTTTTCCTGATAATCCTGTTGAATACTTTGATAATGTTGTGCTTGCATTTCTGAATCTGATAATATCATGCTTACTAAGGTGTCATCTAGTGATAAAGTTAAATATGTCATATTTAATATGCAGCCTTGGACCACCTCTGGTCCAGATGGATACCCCTGGGTTTTATCAACAAATGTGGCCTTTTGTAGGAGATGACATAGTTAGAATGGTGCAATCTTTCTTGCACTCTAAGCATCTTCTTAAGAAAATCAACCATAATTTCACTGTTTTGATTCATAAGAAAAATTATCCTACTAGTCCTGTGGATTTTAGGCCAATAAGTCTCTGCAATATAAATTATAAGGTGATCTTTAAGCTCTTAACATGTAGGCTCAAACCTTTGCTTAACAAAATCATTTCTCCATCTCAAACTGCATTTCTTTCTGGTAGAGTTATTTCTGATAATATAGTAATAGCTGATGAACTCATTGATACTATGAAAAGAACTAAAAAATAATGATGGTTGGATAGATGTTAAACTTGATATGTCTAAAGCATTTTATAGAGTAGATTGGAGTTTCTTGATTTCTTCTTTGAAAAGTCTGGGCTTCTATAATGATTGGTGTGAAATGATTAAACAATGCATCTCTACTGTTACTTCATCTATATTGTTAAATGGTTCTCCTGGTGATATGTTTAAACCTCAAAGAGGATTAAGACAAGGGGACCCTTTGTCCCCCTATATGTTTATTTTGTGCATGGAATCTCTCTTTAGATCCTTTGCCACTGCTTAAAAGAATGGGCACATCCATGATATTACTGTGACTAAGGATAGTCTTTCTCACTTATTTTTTGCAGATGACAGACTAGTTTTTACTAAATCCAGTTCTAATGAAGATGCTCATCTTGCTAAGATAATATAACAACTTTGTAAGTTCTCTGGACAATCTATGAACTTTGATAAGTCAGGTATTGCTTTTATTAGCAAAGTGCAAAATCATGTCAAGCAGAACATTGCTCGTATCTTAAACATCAAAAGGATGGCTCTTTAAGACAAATATCTTGGTGTGCCATTGCTTTTAGAAAAAAGTAAAGTTGAGTCCTTTTTCCATCTTCTTGATAAGTTTTCTGATAAGCTTGCAGGTTGGAAATCCAAATTTCTGAATCAACCAGGTAAGAGAACTATAACTCAATTTGTTTTGGGTACTTTAGCTAGTCATCATATGGCTATGCTCAAAATGCCTAAGCAAATCACTGATAAGATGGATGTTGCACAAAGAGATTTCTGGTATAACAAGGGAATGGAAAAGGTACTTACATTAAAAGTTGGAAAATCATTGCTTTAACAAAAGATTTATGAGGATTAAACATTAAAGAATCTGCCATTCTCAATCAATCTCTCCTTGAAAAACTTACTTGAAGAATGTTAGAACAACCTGAATCTCTTTGTTCTTCTATTCTCAAAAGTAAGTATTTTAAGTCTATTAATCCTCTGAATGATGTTCTTAACAAGAAGGGTAGTTGGATATGGAGGTGCATATGTGATGGCATTGAGATTATTAAGAAGTATTATTGCTGGGAGGTTGGAGATGGATCCAAAATTTATATTTGGAAAGATAACTGGATTCCATCTCTTACAAGTCCTCCTAAATCTAACTATGTCTCTTCTGATCTTAAGTTTATCTCTCAACTCATTGATCAAGATATTAAGTCTTGGAATCTTGTTACCCTCCAGGCCATTTTTGACCAGCAAACAATAGATGCCATTAAGAAAATTAGAATCCCTTACTCAGATGTAGATAACATAAGATTGGCACCTGCCAATGATGGTAAATTTTCTGTTAAAACTGCTTATAGAGCTATCCTAAATGATACTATTGAAGTTTCCTCCTTGAATGTTCCTATTAACTGAAATTCTTTATGGAAAACTAAACGCCCAATTAAAATTCAACAATTTCTTTGGAAATTCATTCATAATTGCTTTCCTGTTAGAGAAAGAATGTCTAGGAATAATTCTCATATTGATACTGCTTGTCCCCTTTGTTCTTCTGTTGTTGAATCTGCCCAACATATGTTTCTTGAATGTCCTGTGTCTTTAGTTGTCCTGAATAATATTGATGCAAATATGCTTCACAACCTACAAGGTAAGAATATTTATGACTGGGTTTCATCTTGGTTTCATCATGATATTTAAGTCAGACCCACCAATGTTAGTTTATTCTATTCATATTGTTTTACAATATGGGAAATATGGAAAAATAGATGTGATGTGGTGTTTGATAACTTGCAGGTTCAAAATGATCTGATAACAAGGAATGTTAAGTCCTATATGTCATATTGGCAAAGAGTGCAAGGTAATACACTGGGAAGAACTAGCACTGTTACTTCTGCTCAGACTCATTACTGGAAACCTCCTAATCCCAATGAAATCAAAATTAATTTTGATGCAGCCTATTGTAAATTTAATAATAAATCTGGGTTGGGACTAATGGCTAGAAATTCTGCAGGTGTATCCAGTGGAGATAGAAGTGCACCAGAATCAGCTGTAGGTCCTGAACAAGCTGAAGCATTGGCATCAATAAGGTGGCCATCAGATGAAGGTCTACCGAATATTCACCTGGAGGGAAATAGTCAAATAGTTGTTAATGTTATTAACAAAAAAGTTGGAACTATAAACTGGAGGAATAATAACATCACACAAGACTGTATGTCTTTCTTAAGGAATTTTGAGTCATCGAAATATACTCATGCTCATAAAGATGCAAACAATATGGTTGATTTGTTAGCAAAATATGTTTTATCTATTTTTCCCATAGAAGAGTGGCAGTTTTCATTACCACAATGGTTGGATTCAGCTTTGGCTCAAACTATGTAATTGGAAGCTTATTAATAAAACCATCCTTTCGTATTAAAAAAAAATGATAAAATATATGACCATTTATTTTTCCTAAATTTTCCATCGTTAATTTTTTATACTGTATGTATTTCCTTGTTAGTTAGCTGATTTTAGGATATGAAATATGTTGAAGATCAACCACAAATTAATGGTACGAGATTGTAATCTTAGTTGTATAAACACTGTAGTAAAATCGTTCTAGTCCCCTATTTAGGGAAAACCTTCACTTCCATTCACAAGGGCCTCAAACCACAAAAATGGGTACTAGTAGCCATGGCAATACAAGTTTGTTGTTGTTGCTATTGTTTTCAGTTTTAGTTTCCAAATGTCCATCTATAACCACAGTGCAAAACTGCAGATACAGAATGATATTGAAGGTTACGAAGTTTCATTGGATATGCACTGCATGTCCAAAAATGATGATCTAGGTCAACATTCGCTCCATCAAGGTGAGGAGTGGCACTGGGATTTTCATGCAATTGAAGGTTTAACATATTTTTGGTGTGATTTTCGTTTGTACGATAACTTAAAGTATCTTTGGTATTATGATTACCAAAAATATAGCATCTTCGGATCACAACCAAAAGCATTACATCATAGTATAGCACGATATCTTATCGTGAAATCAACTCCCATGATCATTTAAACAATGAAAATTAACCAAACAACTTAAAATGAATTGACTTATTGATACGGGCATAATTTATACATATATAAATTATGTATACATCATAGTTTAACGACTTAGAGTTTGTTTCTAAACCCCTTGACTTCCAAGAGTTACCTAATTTAGGGTTAGAATTATGTGCTTCAAAAGTTTTATTCGATTACTTTGCATCCAAATACCCAGAGGACTTGCCTATTCCTGACACTGTGCAACTAATTAATACTTCCCCAATATTATCCCCATATTTTGTTCTTTACGTACTTCCGAGTGTAGTAAAACCTTGGTTTGGGGGTAATCCTCTAAGTTGATAGTTTCAGTGTCTCCGTGTTGCCATGATATAATTGTGAAACTGTCATTTGTATATATTGTATTTTGGGTTGATCCCCAAATTTTCAGGTTGTTAGTGTATGGGGTTCCTTTCTGTATATATCCAGTAGGTAGATTTTTATTTTCTTGTTTTTATTTTATTTTCAGGATTTTTGTTTATTTTTATTTTTAGTGTTCTTTGTTATTACTATCGTTTGATGTATGTGACAAAGAATACTGCTTTTCTTGCGTCAATCAGGTGAGACGTTCCAATCCCATCTCTTTGATTTTTATTTGTTTCTATTATTTATATTTATTGCATACCCATTCTAGGTTGCACGGTTTGAAACATTAAGGACAATGTTAAATTTAGGTTTGGGGGTAGAGTTTCTGAAAATTGATGCCAATAAAGAAACTTCGAAATTTAGAAACTTGTGAATTATTCAGGATGACACTAACCATTCTAGGTAGATGGAAACATAGCTCTTATCTATAGGAATTGGTGTGCCCATCTAAATGGTCTATTCATATCTGAATGCACTCAGGTGTTAGAAATAACATGATAATCATTGAACAAGCATATCTCGGAATCATTATAACTATATCACTTGTTGTTTTTATTTTTGCAATTTTATGTTTCTCTAAGTGATTTGGTGGGACCCTAGTATTGTCATAAGGTCGTAGATCGGATGCGTTAGAATTTTAATTTTGTTGAAAAAAAAAATTGACACTTTGATAGCAATATGTGTGTGTTCCCCTTGTCTCCGTCGCCTAAGCAAGCGTGGAACACAGGATCCACGAGAACTATCATGTAATATGCAGAAAAGGAACATGCGCTTAGATTCAAAAGATCTAATCATGTAGTCATGAAAAGAAAATTGAAAAAAAAAATTGAAAAAAAAAAGATGAAAAAAAAAGAAAAATAAAAGAGAAAAATAAATAAATATTATGTATATAAATAATAATAAAAAAATAGGAGCATCCGAGCCGGACTTTATACTAATATTTTGGGAAACATCGTTCAACATAGTCAACATATGCACCATTCATTACTTCTATTTTCATCTTCTAATCTATCCATGTGTTTGAATTTGATTGATTTCGAGCAATGTGAATTTTTATCCAATTTTGGATGTTCAATGGTTATTTGAATAGAGTTTTGCATTCTTATATGAATTTTAGTACGCTGAGTGCAAACTCGTGTACACCAATTGGATTCATACAAGGTAATGATTCTTATAGTCGAAGAATTTAGTACGCCAACTAAATAGCTTGTTTAGTGTTTATTCTCAATCATTCACAGGTAGCTAGAATTTGGAGTAAAAGGTTTTGTGGGTATATCTCTTGTAAACCCTCACGAGACAAAACTCTTCCGCTAAGGCCACTTAGGGGTTTAAAAGGCTTATTACATATGCTAAATGTAGTCGCGATTCCTACAAAAGTGAATTAGGATTTTTATTTTATGTTAGATTAGTTTTGCTCGAGGACTAGCAAAATATAGGTTTGGGGTATTTGATACGGGCATAATTTATACATAAATATATTTTAATTTGTATTTGTTAGTACTTGATTTTGTACTAATGTATTATTTTTATTGTTTTAATAGGTGGTTTACGGAAAACCAAATAATTGAAAAAACATGGCAAACTAGGCATAATTACCGAGACTCGCCTAAATTTCTAGATATTGAAGCACTCGTTACAACAGTTCAGAGACTCGCCTAAATTTTTAGGAACGCAGCTTTGGTATGTTGAGTGTTTAAGGTGGTTGGTCGTACCAGTGGGACATCATTTCAATCGTCTTATCACTGTATGAAATTATAATAAAGGGGCAACAACTACAAATAAATAGAAAGAGCAATTTACTGTTTCTGGGACATGCACTAAAGATGTGGGCTACTTTAAATTAAGCAACTAGTATCCATTTCCATGGTGGCAGAAAGATATGTGCTTATTTGTTTTAAACACAACTAGTGTAAGGCGCTGGAGTGGACCGAAAGAAAGAAACAAAGGAGAGTAGTGGTCGGTGGAGGAGCCTGACAAAAAGAAAGTGAGAAGAAAAAAAAGGCATACCTCTTTGTGTTTGGGGAAGAGTATAAAACAAAAGTTAGATTTTAAGAGAGAGGGGGGTACGGTTAGGACTTTGACTTTTACGCTTTTTCTTTTAGTTTTTGTGAGGGATGACAGGGTAGAGAGGAAGAGAAGCTACCGTATAGGGGGAAAGAGGTAGGGGAAGGTGGTGAGAAAGGAGAGAGAGAATCTAGAGTAGGTACATAAGAAAGAAGGGTGTGACGTGAGAGATGAAATCAGGGAGAGAGAGAGAAAACATAGAGACAGACGGAGGTGTACATGAGTTTTTCCTTTAGATGTTCTGTTTTAGGTACGGTAGGAGAAAGAGGTTCCTAGGGCAATGTTGGGTTTGGTACAGGCGTCAGAAGGGAGAGAAGCAGGAGTGGAGGCGTACAGAGTTGTCTGGTACGCTTTGTCTGGAGGCTGTGTCTGACGCAGAGCTACAGACCGAGGAGGCGTACAGGAGAAAGAGAAAACGCCTGTTGCTTACTGGGTTTATCTTTTCTTTTCTTCTATTTGTTTTAATGGGTTTTAAGAAATTCATACCTATGTCTTGCTAATTAATTTTCGTAGCTAGGGTTTAGTGTTGAAACCACTTAAAAGTTTAGATCAATTAAATTAAATTATTTGATACAGACTATTATTGAATAGATTTATTACATGATTTTAATTTATTGATTTAATGAAAAATTAGTTGTTGCTTCACCGGTTCTGTACAATACAATAACCTATGCACAGAATTAATAGGATAACAAATATGTTTGTCTACTTATTTGATATTTAATGCTTGGGTTAAATCCTTAGATGGGGTATGCTTAGAAGAGCCAGATACTATTTGTGAACCTATAATTAGTTTCGTATTATTTTCTTGCTAACGCAATTTGATGGTGTATGCATGAGACTTAGGGCTTTTGATGCGCCATGCTTAGGGCGTCCCAGTGACATTTGCGACTCTAATACATATAATAGGTGATGTCGATAGAATTTTACATAAGTTCATACCTAAACTCTTTGCTATCACTTCAATGTCTTCAGTCTAATTTCTCTCCAGATTTTGCAACCCCTTTTCATGTTTATGAGCTTGATATTTATAGTCAATTTGATGGGTACCACCCATTTACCTTTCCACCTATTTATTCTTATCCATTCTTGGTGTGATATGTAGTTCCACAGAGCTTATTTGATATTTCCGCAAGGCTTGATCGCTCTTCCCATAAGTTTTTGCATGCGTACTGCTTGTTTTCCGTAATTTTTCACTGGTTATCCCGTAACTCTTCTACGGTCTTGTAATTAAGTTATTGTTTTTGGATTGGGATGAATGTTGCGGTCTTATTTGAATCTTGGCATGTTTGACACGTAGCTCTTCAAGGTGAATCATCATGCTTTAGTTCTTTTTGTTCCGCAGCTTGTAAAGCCGACACGTGTTAATCATGCATCAATACTCATTATTACTCTTTATCGAGTCATGCTTTTCCGCAACCTGCTGTTAGTCGAGTAGTTAAAGCTGTCTGTCTTGATCAGTGTACTTTACTTTCTCGCAACCTACGTGTCGGTCAGGAAGCAAGGCTATCTGTTTTGAGCAGTGTGCCTTACTTTCCCACAACCCACGTGTCGGTTAGGCAGCAAGGCTATCTGTTTTAAGCAGTGTGCCATACTTTCCCGCAACCCACGTGTCGGTTATGCATTAATGCTGTCAGGTTCAAACTTTATCGAGTTTGCAGCTGTCAATTCAATGCTTTAAAAGGATTTATTCCGGTGTTTCTCGTCTCATCGTAGCTCGTTACTTCTTCAATAATTTTTGGACACGAGTACCTCAGAATTTATTCTCTCACAATTTGTCCCCTTTTTCCTTTTTTGGAATTGACAGTTGGTAAAAATTTTGAAAAAAGGAAAAATAATAATTACTTTTTCAATTCCCACGCCTTCCATAACTTCCTTTCCCACGTTACACTTTTATGCATTTTTTTCGCTAGCAGTAACTTCTCTTTGCATGTTTTTGTCAGTTGGCGTTTTTAGAGGAAATCAAATCTCTGAAAAAGTTTATTTTTTTTCAGTTTTTGACGGTTCGTCAGTTTCAGTTTTCTCTTATTTAATACCAATTATTTCCTTCATTCCATTCTTTACACCTCTTATTTTCTTCATCTTAAAGTTTTAGTGCTTTTCATTCCTTTGAATTTTTCAAAGATTCTTCAACACCTTTTCATTCTCCTGAACTTTTACGATTTAAGATTCTTACATCGGGATCAAGTTTTTATCTTCATAATCAATCAGTATTCTTCTTTGAAGATTCTTCAACACCTTTTCATTCTCCTGAACTTTTGTGATCTAAGATTCTTGCATCAGGATCAAGTTTTTATCTTTTCAATCAATCAGTATTTTTCTTCTATCTTTTACTTCACTGTAAGTAACTTTTTTGCTTTTTCTTTTTCGTATTTACTTGTTTATCATTCTTTGAATCTGTACCTTAATCATTGTAGATGATGTTAATGATGTTCTTATCTATTTATTATTTATTTGAATGAATGCTGATTCTAAGGTTGTTGATCTCTCTTTTTTTTGATTGGTTGTTTTACCATGATCTCTTCTTTCTTCTGATCATAGAATGATTGGCCGATTTGTATTTTAATGTAACGATCATCTTGTTGTTGTTTTACTTTGCAATCTTTTCTGCTTTGTTCTTGATTTTGATCTTAATAAGCTTATTTTTTTCTTGCTTTCTTGTGCAGATAAAAATTTATCATGGCTGGAAAAGATAATACCAAAGTTATTGGTGATGCTTCTCATCAGGATGATCAACCTTTAGTCAGGAAGTCATCTCGTTATCCTGTATCGAGGAATCACCCTTCGGGATCTACAAATCCCGCAAGTGTTCCTGTTGCGGTCAACAACCCTGCTCCCAAGAGAAAACGGTCTCATGAGAGCTGCAGCTTTAGGTCCGTGAACCTTGAGGACTTCAAAAGGCAGCATGGTCTTCAACAATTCAAGGTCTCCTTCTATGATTGTGCTGAAGATGAAAATTACCTTGGAAATGATATAAGGTTTTAAATACAACAACGACAAGTTATTAATCCCTGCGGGAGCATTAGATGCGGGTCTACAGCTTCCTTTATACCAGAAAGAAAACCCTTTTCAGTTTGTGGTTCTTGCCAGCCGCAACCAATCTCAACACAACTTATTGCGGTCTGTAAAATACAACGGGAATTGGTGGCGCATACTGGATGAGTGTAGCATGCGAAGCCAAGGTAAAACCAATTTTACCTGTTACGCTCCGGACCTTGCGGAACGTAAATACTACACAGTGAAGAACTTCCATGCTACCTATGCGGATAACATTGCCGCAAAGAATTTCAAGAAATGGAGCGTTGGCCCGAGCCGTAAAGAGGGTGAGGGATTCCGCCTGCTTGCGGAAATCGATAATGCCAAGATGAAGTACACTCCAGGAACATCGCTCCCTCTAAAAGAAAGGATCCACAAGGATCACGACTATAACAGGTACCGCACCCCTCTAGTTATTGAGGGTCCATGGGTTTTCGGATTTATTACTGATAAAGAGGTTTACAGTCTTCTTACCCGCTTTAATAGTTATTTCCCTTGGCGACTAAATTTTTCTGGTTTCAAGTTTGCACTTGTCACTATGGTACGTAGAGTTTCTCTCTGTCTTTTTGTGCTTTATATATTGCTTAATGGTTAGAGTTTCTCTCTGATGATTAAAATTTCCTCTCTTTTTTATAGCTGCAAGCTGAACCGCAGGTTGATGAAAGTGCAAAAGATGATGCGGAGGTAAAACGCAAGGCCGCACCCCTACAGAAAAGGTATTATTTTAATGCGATAAATTCTAATATTCCTTTAGAATTTGATTTAATGAATTGTTTCGGTTCATTTATAGAGTCGAAAGGAAGTGAAGGGTGCACCCCGTGCTACCACAGACAGGGAAGAAGGATAAATTCGAGATTCTCCCCTTCATCGTCCACACTTAATAGGTGAAGGAAGGTCTGTTCAAGGGAGACAAGAAGAGGAAAAAAATATACCTCTTCGATTGTCAAACTTTGAATCTGCGGAACAAACTGGTGCTGCGGAAGGGATTTCAAATACTGCCATCGATTTCTCGCACCAAACTATTGCTCCCGATCCTTCTTTCTTCCTTCAATTCTCTCCTCTGATTGTTGATGAGCCACTTGAAGCCGCTTCAGATGAAGATGATTCAACCGATGAAGATGATTGCAACCTTCAAGACGATCCCAAAATTACTTCAGTAGAAGTAGACCCGCAAGCACATGTTGCGGAAATAGATGAGCCGGCGATTACTAGTACAATTGGTAATGTGCCCTCAGATAGTATGGAAGAAGCTGGTCCTGTCAGAGTTAATGCTTCGAGCATGGCTATTGCTGATGCAGTACAACCAAACATGGAATTTCCGCAATCAAGAAGAAGAAGGGGAGTTGTAGAGGCTTCCAATCTCTTGGAAAAAGAAGAAGAGGCGTTTCAATGGTTCATGTCAAAGAATCTTTTGTCTGTTCCATGCAACTCTTTACCGGTGAAATCAGATAGCTCTTCGGTCTCCCGGTTGCATAAGTCCATGGAGGCTGCACCATATGAAGCGGTTAGAGATGCTTGGTTGAAATATCAAGGTGAAGCTGTTGATCCCTCATTCCGCATCATCGAACCTTCTTCTCTTGCGGAAACACTTGCACCTGAGGACGGACAAGTGTACTCTTTTCCGCAACAAGCTCTTCTTCAGGTATTTTAATTGTTTTTCTACCTTTTGACTTCTTCTTATTTTTGTTCTAATCATAACTTTAATTTTGCAGCTTGGACGTGGTCAAAGCGCTGCACATACCGCGTACCAATTTTACAAAGCGCGGTCCACCATGATGGAGTCCCAATTTAGGGCCGTAAAAAATGACGTTATGGATCTGAAGCGGGAAAATGATGTGCTCCGCCAACAATTGCTTAATCTTCAGAACCAAGGTTTTATTCTTTCTTCTAATTACTTTTTTCCTTATTTTATTTCGCTTGTTTTCTGAATTACTTTATAGGATCAGCGGGGGATTCAGAACTTGTATCTAGAATACAATATAGAATTACGCAGTTGAGAGATCATGTTATAAGGGTTAATAATGAGAATGTAGAAATCAAGACAAAGTTTATTGATTTTGTTGATAGTAATGAATTATTTACACGGAAGTATGATGAGTTAGAATCACGACATCGGCTTTTATTTGTGGAGAAGGTTCGCAAGAAAGTAGAGTTTGATGCCACTTTACTGTGGACTAAGGATTGAGTTTCTAAGGCGCGGGCAAAATCTGACAAATTGGAAGAAGAAAACCGCAAGCTTTGTGTGGAGCGGAAGAATATCCTTGCGGGATTTTCCTGTTCAGGATCGTATCACCATTCACAGCTTTCTTCGCACATAGCTCAGCTCATTAAGGACAGAGAAAACCCAGCTTCAGAAGTTTATGCTAAAGGAAAAGCTCTTGCGGATGCTCAGGCTATGATCCGTAATTTATCTGATTCTGTTCTTCACCTTGAAAGCGACATTCTCCGTCTGCACAAAGAAGTGGCAAGATGTACATCCAAATTGAATCGTCTGCGGGATAATGAAGCAGAGTTAACTCAATGTCAACATCATACTCAAGGCCAATTACAGCAAGCTTTCGGGAGAATATGATTTTCTTGACATTACAAAAGATGCAATGGGTCGTGAATGAATAGAGTTTGAATCCCTCGCAAGAGGTATCCTATTTTATTGCAAGCTTAAAATTCAATATTATTCTAGCATTGATTAATCTGTTACTTTTATCTCAGGTTTTGAAGAAAAGTTTAAGGATGCAACCGCTAGAGCTGATTAAGCTGAGGGAGAGCTCGTTGCGGAAAATACTAGGATGGGGGAACTCAATAAGAAGTTGAAGCTAGCCTCAATCAAAGCTAATGAAGCGCAAATTAAGCTAGAGCTTTCCTCCACCAAGGCCAATGAAGCGCTCGCTCAACTTGAGCTACTGTCTTCCAATGTCAAAAGTGCTGAAGATAAATTACAATAAGAAACTGCGAAAAATGAAAGACTTGTTCGGGATTTATCTACTGAGATAGGGAAGATAACATTTTGGAAGACCAAAGTCCAAGCTTGCGAAACTGAAGTAAATCAATTCAAAGTGGAGATTGAAAATAGAAAAGCTTATATTAAATGGTTAAGAGCCGAAACTAAAGCTTTAATTGCAAAGGCGGTCAACAACACTCTTGACCAAGTACAATCTTATGGATTTACAAAATTTTACAAGCGCAGAGATGTTCCAGATAATCCTCCCTTTAAAGGTGTTCTTTCCGTACCTTATCTTTCTTTGTTGTTGTTCCATTCTTCATCTTTAAATTGTAGTTGCATTTTCATTCTTCCTTGTAATTTTATCCCTGCGAAACAAATTTTGAATATATATTAATTTTTTATTCATTGTATGAGTGTGATTTATTTAACCGCAAGGAAATTTTATACCTTGAGTTATATTGTGGGTGTAACACATATCTAACTTCCCTCTGGCAAGGAGGAAATTAGGATGCGGTCCCGAAAGTCTCCTTAAATGGAGAAAGATACAACAATTAATATCACGTTAGGCACCCCTGTTGGAGAAAGATCCAATAGTCATACACTCATTGACATTCACATAGACTTTCTTAGAGAGGTTACATTTGTAGCTTTACCTAATATGAAACCAAATTGTTGTATAATTGCATTGCTGATTATGAGCACTTCCTGAGGTGGAGAATACCTGGTACAATAATCAATGTCATGTTAGGCATCTTTATGGAGAAAAATCCTATAGTCATAGACATTTATTTGGATCTTCTAGAGAGATTGCATTTAATATGCTTTACCTATTATGAGCGCCAACTATTGCACAATTGCGTTACTGATCAAGGATAGTATGGTTAGAGATATTATGCGTTCCAAGAATGTTGTAAAATTCTTCCATCCATATTCCGCAAATGATATGATCCTTGTCCCGCAATGCCTTGTATAATATAAGGTCCTCCCCATGTAGGTGCAAATTTTCCTGCTTTTTTGTCTCTTTGGTATTCCGGGATTTGCCGCAGAACATACTGTCCTTCCACAAAATTCCGCAACTTTACTTTTTTACTGTATTTCCTTGCCAGTCTTCTTTGATAATTTTCCATTTTTTGAAGTATAACTTCTCTTCTTTCTTCTAAGTCATCCAACTTTTCAATAATTAAGTCTGAATTTAAATTTTTCTCCCATGCTTCTGTTCTTGTAGTAGGTAGAATGACTTCCGTTGGAATAACTGCTTCTGTTCCATAAGTAAGAAGAAATTGTGATTCTCTAGTGGATTCCCTTCTTGTTGTATGGTATGCCCATAATGTATTATGAAGTTGTTCAGACCACCGTTTATGATGTCCATCAAGAGTTTTCTTTAAATTCATATCAATTGTTTTATTTGTTGCTTCAGCTTGCCCATTGCTTTGCGGATAAAGCGGAGTAGACTTATTCTTTTGAATATTAAATGCTTCGAAAAGCATATCAATATTTTCCCTTGTAATTGATGTCCATTATTTGAAACTATGGCCACCGGAATTCCAAATCTATAGATTATATTCTCAAATAAGAATTTAAAAACATCGGTATCCCTAATGTGTGTAAGAGCTTTGGCCTCAACCAATTTAGTGAAATAGTCTGTAGCCAAAATCAAGTATTTTCTTTTTTGAGTACCTTCCACTAATGGTCCAACAATGTCTATCCCCCATTTTACAAATGGCCAGGGACTGAGTACGGAATTAAGTTCTGCTACGGGAGCCTTTATTCTTTTCGCATAGCACTGACATTCTTCACATCTTTTTACCATATTTTCCGCATCTTTATGTATAAATGGTCAATAATATCCTTACGTTTTTGCTTTTAAATCCAGTGATCGTCTTCCACTATGGTTTCCCGCATCTCCATAATATATATCTTTGAAAATTATAGCCCCTGCTCTCGTGATAAACACCAAAGTAAAGGCCCTAAAAAGGATTTGCGGTACAGAATGCCATCCCGCAACTGATAATTCACAGACTTTGATTGCACCTTTCTTGCCTCTTTAGCGCTTGCAGGTAATATCCCATTTTGCAAATATTGATGTATTGAAATTCTCCAATCTTCTCTGGTTAAATCGTTTTCTGTTTTCTGTGAGAAATTTGCATCATCTTGTACATCTGCATCTTCAATATCTTCTTCCACTTCTTCTTCCATATTTTCAACTGCCCACAACTTGATTGATGGTTCATAAATACGCCCAATTTTTATTGTTGATGTATTCTGATCCTTTATCATTGAAGAAATAAATGCTAATGCATCAGCATGACGATTATTATCGTTGGAAAAATGCTGAAAGGTTATATTTGGAACCTGAAGCGCCAGTTTTTGCACCAGATTTTTGTATTCTACCAGGCCTTCATTAAGCGCTTGATATTTTAACTCAACCTGTCGAATTATTAATTGTGAATCACTTGTGAGTCGGACATCGCTTATCCCCAATTCAATGATGAGCCTAAGGGCATGAACCACAGCCTCATACTCCACTATATTATTTGTATGTTCATCAAACTCAAGTCGGAATGAATATACCATTCGATCCCCTGTAGGAGTCGTAACTACAATTCCAATTCCATCACCTTCTTTGTTCCTGGCCCCATCAACAAATACTTTCCATCTTTGGGAATTTACAGAGCTTAGGATATCCTGAGGATCATCCTCTTCGAAACCGGGCAACCCTTGAATTTCAAAATCATCATTTAACGGAAAATCCGCAAGGAAATCAGCCAGGACTTGTGACTTTTGTGCAGTTTGTAACTCAAATAATATGTGGAACTGTTCGAGTTGCGCGTTCCATTTTGATATCCTTGCCACTTTTCCCACATTCTTCAGTACAGATTCCAACGGAGCTTTGCTTGGTACCCGCACATAGTGTGTCAAAAAATACGTGCGTAATTTCTGGGTAGCAAAAACCAGTGTTAAGATTAACTGTTTAATTTTCGTGTAATTTCTTTCTGCGAGGTTCAGATTTTTACTGATGTAATATACGAGTTTTTCTACCTTTGAATTTGTTCGCACCAATACCGCACTTACAGCCTCTTCTGTTGCGGCTATGTATAAGGCAAGCACCCCTTCAGGTTCTGGCTTTTGTAATGCGGGCAATGTGGCGAGATAAACTTTAATACTTGAAAATGCTTGCTCACAAACCTCGTTCAATTCAAATTTATTCTTCTTTTTCAATGCGTCAAAAAAGGGCTTACATTTGTCCGATGATCTAGCAATAAATGTTCCGAGTGCGGCCAAACAACCATTTAATTTCTGTACTTCTTTGACATTCCTCGGAGATGGCATATCAACAATGGCCTGAATCTTTGCCGGATCAACTTCAATTCCTCTTTTGGTAACCAAGTACCCAAAAATTTCTCTAACGTAAGCCCAAAAATGCACTTATCGGGATTAACTTTCATTCTGAATTTTCGCAAGGTTTCAAATATATCTTTCAAATCTTGTAAATGATCCTTGGAAAATTTACTTTTTATCAGCATGTCATCTACATAAACTTCGAGTGTGCGGCCTATCATGGTTTAAAAATTGTGTCTACGAGCCG
The DNA here is from genome assembly GCA_023531435.1 of Papaver californicum. Lineage (NCBI taxonomy): Eukaryota > Viridiplantae > Streptophyta > Magnoliopsida > Ranunculales > Papaveraceae > Papaver > Papaver californicum. The sequence continues at coordinate 1,616,438 of JAJJMC010009272.1, read as the reverse complement.
TTGATAAGTTGCTCCTGCATTTCTCAGTCCAAATGGCATTCTGGTATAACAGTATAATCCGTGCAGAGTGAAGAACGTCGTGTGTTCTTGATCTTCTTCAGATAGAGCAATCTTATTGTACCCTGATTGTCCGTCCATAAAGGATAAAACCTCATGTCCTTCAACATCGTCCACCAATTGATCGATGCTGGGAAGCGGATAACTATCTTTTGGACATGCCTTGTTTAAATTAGTGAAGTCTATGCAAATTCTTACTCCGCCATTCTTTTTTAGTACTATCACCATGTTTGAAATCCAAGTTGGATACCGTACCTCTCGAATGAATCCCGCATCCATAAGCTTTCTTAACTCTCTTTCAAGTGGAAAATGATGTTCAGGTGCAACTTTACGTTTACGTTGCCGAAAAGGTGTAGCTTCCGGATGTATATGTAATTCATGCCGTACAATATTTGGATCGATGCCCGGCATGTCCTCCATCTTCCATGCAAAAATGTCCACAAAATCTTTTAGTACCATAACCAAATTATACTCCCTTTCCGTTTCCATCAACGTTCCAATTTTTATCATCTTGGGAAGTTCTTCAGTTCCTATAATGATATTTTTTGTTTCTTCGATTGATGTAAAGGTGGGTTTGGGAGCTCCTAAAAGTGTAGGATCCCCCTTTGATTGCTATGCTGGAAGACTACCTTCATCAACTTTTTGCATGCTTTCCTTTATTGTAATACCTTCATTTTCTTCATCTATTGCTTTATTTCCCGCAGTCTTAATCATATATTGGTTCAAGGATTCTTCTTTAGCCTTCATCTTGCGCTCTTTTTTCTTATTCTGTTGCTGCTGTTGTCGCTCTTTATTCATGCGGACTTCTGCTAGAATGCAAGATTTTACTTCATTTTGATCTCCTTTTATCTCCATCTCTCCTTGCGGTGTTGGAAACCGCAAGTATTGGTGATACGTTGAAGTTACCCCTTTCAATTGATGGTCCCAGTGTCTACCAATGATTGCATTGTACGGAGATGGAGACTTCATTACGCTGAACTTAGTCAGAATACTTATCGGTCCAGCCGCAAGATCAAGCAGAATTTCCCCTTTCGGTTTTGAAGTTGAACCGTTAAACCCATAAACTGTATAACAAGATGGCGTTAGCTGATCATCTTTTAACCCCATCCTCTGGAAGGTATCATAAAACAAAACATTAAGAGAACTGCCCCCATCCATAAGAATCTTCCTTACATTCTATCCAGATACTGGCAATGTAAGTACCAACAGATCATTGTGCATTTCAATCTCATGGTCAACCTCGTCCGCAGAAAAAGTTAGCGGGAATGCCATCCATTCTTCCCATACTTCAGTACCTCTTCCCGCAACCTTGAAAACTTCGTGACTACGGACTCTTTTATGTAATCTTTTATCAATAGCTGCACTCATGAACGATTGATCCGATTCAGAATAAGAGATCATATTAATAGTTTGATTATTTTGAGGAATATTAACAGCTTTTCCTTTATTAATCCTTGGTGAGGGGTCAGGTAATTGAATAAATTATTTTAACTCGCCCGCATCAATCAACCTTTGTACTTGCATTATTAGATTTCGGCATCAGTTTTTGGAATGACCCTGATAGCAATGGTACTCGCAATAGTCCTTGGAGTTTTGTGTGTGTTCGGGTTGTTGTTCATTTGACCACGGCCACTGAAAATCTTGTCTGTTCTTTATTACATTTAAAATTTCTGAATAAGGAGTGTTGAGTTTAGTGAAAATTTGCTCTTCAAATTGTTGGATAAATTTTCTTCTTTCTTCTATCTTTGCTCTCTTTGATTCAATGTTTGGAGTTTTTCCCGCAAACCTCTTCCCATATCCGGATGACGGCTCAATAGAATTGGCTCTTTTTGCATTTCCTTGTTGTTGAGATATTATTCTCGGATGTTGCCTCTGAATTTCCTGCAATCTTGCATATTTTTCAATGATATCTCTGAGATCTCCTTTACTTTTTGGATTTATATTATGGATATCAACAAAGAGTTGACTTTCCCGATTGGCTATTCCCCACTTGTAACTATTGATAGCGACTTCTGGGGTTACATCCCCAATTGCTTGACAGATCGTCTGCCATCGATCTGTATAATCACGGATGGTTTCCTCTATAGATGAGGCAAGTGAGTATAACTTGTACATCCCCGCATCTGCGGGCCTGTTGTACATGTATGCTTCTAAGAAGTTGCGGGTCAACTGTATCTAAGAATTCACTGGTAAATTGTCATACCACGCCAAAGCTATTTCTTTCAAACTCGATGGAAAATGCCGGCACATAACAACATCATCATGCTCCCATCGCGTCATGATGCGACTGTAATACTTCAAGGGGGGTGTTGGGTCTTTTATCCCATCGTAGCACTCAAAAATGGGAATAGTATATTCATGGGGCATTGATGCGTATGCCAGGTGCGGTGCCAATGGCGTTCGCCTAACTTCTTTTAATACTTCTTCTAATCGTCCACCCTCTTTATTTTTCAAATTCTTTATTTCTTCCCGCATTTGCTCCATGTCCTACTAGCATTTTTGCCACCTATCATTTTGTAATCTTGAACCATCGAAATTCAATCTATCTGGTTCATTCCTCTGGCGTGCGGGTTCCACTACCATTACTCTTTGATATTTATTGGCTCTCACTTTTCTTCATGTGAGTCCACTGGAGCTTTCTTCTTGCCCCCGTGTTCTTGTTGTAAATGGTTCCGCACCATGCTGGGCCTTTTCTCTGAGTACTTGGTTTTCTCTGGTCAATAGTGCAATTTGTTCCGCACAAGTCTGTTGTACCTTGTGCATCTCGTCCATTTCTTCCATTAATTGTTGAATGTGATCAATACTATTTTAAGATTTTCTTCAAATGAACGACTATTTGAGTGATCTTCAGAATTGTTTATGTGATCATTAATGGGTTGTTTCTCTTGTGACTCTCTCACCATTTCCCTTTGTTGAGGAGCCCCTATTGCATTACTCCCCTGATTTCCTGAATTGGCATCTTGATCTTGCATGTTTCTATGTGACATTGTCCTCATCCTTTTGAGATGTTGTAATTTCTTCTAAGCTCAATCTTATGTTGCTGTATGGATTTCTTTACCAGTATTCTAAAAGAGCTCAGATAATAAATTATGTGTTTCAAGAGGTTTTGTCATTCTCAATAAATTTGCAATACAATTTGATTGAAAGAAAATATTACACTTAGTTTTAACATATCAAACTCAAAACAAATAACTTTCTAGTTTATCATAGGTTTTGTAAGTTCATGTGGAAACAAATTAATACAAAACTCGAACACTCAATTGAAAACTTATTGCTCTGCTCCTTGCAGGAATCAAGAATTTCATTGAACGTAAAAATCAAGAATTTGATAAACATAACATATTGTTTTGATGAAAATTTATGAACTAAATTTTCAAACCAACAATTTGTAGAATATCCTCGGTAAATTTACATTTATTGAAGGTATAAAAATAAAGAATATGATCATAACGACCAAAATTATATATTCATCAACTGAGTTATTTAGAGTAAAACCTTATATATAATTTTTCCATATGAATTTCAATCATTATACTTTAAAGAGAAGAATTTTTAAACAGAACACGATTCAAAATTTTAACAACGAAAATTTTGACAAGTAGAATAAATTCTTTACTATCTCCCTGTTTCTAGCGCCAAATTGTGATTACCAAAACTCTAGCATCTTTGGATCACAACCAAAAGCATTTACATCATAGTATAGCACGATATCTTATCGTGAAATCAACTCCCATGATCATTTAAACAATGAAAATTAATCAAACAACTTAAAATGAATTGACTTATACATTTAACGTGGTTCAACAGTCTGACTGTCTTCATCCACGAGTAAAAAGATTTGTATTCTATTTATTATACATCATCATAAGATATATCAAATTATTGATATTAAATAAAATCATGAACATAATAATCATAGTATTACCGAACTTAAAGTTTTACATAAGTTCATATCTAAACTCTTTGCTATCACTTCAATGTCTTCAGTCTAATTTCTCTCCAGATTTTCCAACCCCTTTTCCTGTTTATGAGCTTGGTATTTATAGCCAATTTGATGGGTCCCACCCATTTACCTTTCCACCTATTTATTCTGATCCATTCTTGGTGTGATATGTAGTTCCGCAAAGCTTATTTGCTATTTCCGCAAGGCTTGATCGCTCATCCCATAAGTTTTTACATGCGTACTGCTTGTTTTCCGTAATTTTTCACTGGTTATCCCGCAGCTCTTCTATGGTCTTGTAATTAAGTTATTGTTTTTGGATTGGGATGACTGTTGCGGTCTTATTTGAATCTTGGCATGTTTGACACGTAGCTCTTCAAGGTGAATCATCATGCTTTAGTTCTTTTTGTTCCGCAGCTTGTAAATCCGACACGTGTTAATCATGCATCAATACTCATTATTACTCTTTATCGAGTCATGTTTTTCCGCAACCTGTTGTTAGTCGAGTAATTAAAGCTGTCTGTCTTGATCAGTGTACTTTACTTTCCCGCAACCTACGTGTCGGTCAGGCAGCAAGGCTATCTGTTTTGAGCAGTGTGCCTTACTTTTCCGCAACCCACGTGTCGGTTAGGCAGCAAGGCTATCTGTTTTGAGCAGTGTGCCTTACTTTCCTGCAACCCACGTGTCGGTTATGCATTAATGCTGTCAGGTTCAAACTTTATCGAGTTTGCAGCTGTCAATTCAATGCTTTAAAAGACTCTGTTCCGATGTTTCTCGTCTCATCGTAGTCGTTACTTCTCCAATAGGTTTTGGACACATGTATCTCAGAATGTTTTCTCTCACAGGTATAATGATATTTTTGATGTTTACCATGCAAACGGATTAATAGACAAACTATTATTATTGCCCGTGGTTTGCTCGTCGAGATGGATTTTATTTATGTCGTTCTGACAAAGATGAGTGGGAGAAAAGAGATGAATGGCATGTTGAATGAAGTTTTATTCCATTCACAAAATCATCTAAATGTCAAATTGGATGTCATATTTTTAGCTTTCATCATGATAATAAAATAAATGATTAATATGAAATATTATTCTATTCTTGAAATATAGGAATTCGATTTGATTTTTGGAATGGTTAGTAAGTACTAACAGAGCCAAACACGTTTCAGTATTTCTCATATCTTCCCGACTTCTTTGGACAATAATTGGATGGTTTGCTTAATTCATAACATAAGCAATGTTCTAGGGCCTACAAAATGCAGCACAAGTACTGCTGAATGAAGGCCCAATTACAATTTTAAACTGGTCCGATTTATTGTATATATCTGAGTTTTTATAATAGGGGTAATAGGTGTTTATACATATTAAATTGTGTAAATTAGAGTTTATTTGTCAATCTTTTTAAAAATAGAGTTTATCCATAATTTAAAAATTCTAATAAAAATCCATATTTATAAGTTTATTCAATAATTTTGCCATTTTCTAAATATTTTAAAAACATATATTTTTTTATTATATCTAATTATTGTTGGTTTATTTTTAGGATTATTCGTTTAATAATTAAGAAATTCGACCGAGTTTTGTTTGGGAAGTTTGAATAAACATATACTTACACAATTTAATGTACTAAGTAATTGGATTCGCTCATCATATGTTTTCTATTTTTTTTCCTTTTTTTTTTCTTTTTTCATACATATATTTATGTATTGTTTTTATATAAAAATGTCATATATTTGTTAAATTATGAATTTTTAAAATTTTCTTTTCATTGCAATTTATCCCTTTTGCAGTTAGTTCTTAATCACTCTTGTATTTGTAGAAATAATTGAATCCACAAAGAATATTTGGATTTGCAATGAAAATATGTAATGAGAGTTGGAAAATTATTTAATTTGAAATGAATATATGGATTTTTACTGAGAAATTTTCGATTATGCAAAGAATATTTGTATTTGCAATGAAAATATGATTTCCATTTAGAAATTATTGAAACTGCATTGAATATTTGGATTTGCAAATATGGATCTTCAATTAGAAACTATTGAATTTGCATTGAACATTAGGATTTGCTTTATCACAATAATTATGGTGGGTTTCGTTGTAAAATTTACAATTCTGAGGAATTTATAATCCCATATGATTTCGAATCCCGGGATTTATATAAATCCCTCGTGTGTTTGATAACTCAATTAAAATACGTAGGATTTATAGAATTCCTTTGTCTTAAAGTCTATGTACTGTTTGGCGTTACCCTCATAATCTTATATATATATATATGTATATATAATTTTAGGGTTAAAAAAAGTGGGTCCATAAATCCCTTAATAAGTTTTTCAACAAATTCTGGGAGAGGGGGAAACTCCATATGGAGGATTTACTGGAAAAGTGATTTTCGTAGGAAATATGATTCCTGGGGATTCGGGCAACCAAATGTACCGAGAGAAACATAATTCCACCAAACCCCCTAGACCCATAAATCCCATCTTTAAAATTCTGCATCCAAACCCAGAATTAAATCTCGTCTATCATTCAACAAAAAGAAGAACAATTAATTTGCACTGCAAATATTATAGGGAGGTAGTCAAATGAGAATTATATAACTTACATAGACTTTTCATTTGAGTGACTTCCGGAGATTCTATGGAAATCTAGAGATTTCTAGTGATTATATGAGAGTGTTTTAGAGAGCCTATATGACTTATAGATACAAATCTAGTGGATTTCAAGAGAACTTTTGAGATTTGTAGAGACAAAAAAATGTACAATATTTAAACAAAAATTCAAGATATCTACCAACTTCTTTATGTTATGTACGTTACAACGTAACAAAAGTACCATGAATACCTAGTAAAATATGTGTTCAGTGTCAAAATAAATTTCATTGTTGTCCTACGTTTATGTTTTTATTAATTTATTTATTTCACTTATCCTACCACTAAATAGATCATTTCGTAGGATCAGACAGTTCACTTACGTATATATATATATACATATGTATGCAATCTTTTTAAGTATAAGTATCACACCATTTATTTATTTTTTCTAATTTTTTTATTTTTTATTAATATTTTGTTCTCTTGGCCATGACAATGACAACGACAGTGTACACGCGGAGTATTCTATGACACAAATGAAAAATAACGAATGTTATACAGTAAGTGTAATATTATGTTGGTACTTGGTTGATTTATCCTTTTGATAGTAGGGCTAAATACCTAGAGTACTTGCTAGACCATTGTTCTACATAGTAGCGGTTTCTAACTTTGAAAATGATCTTTTATCACCGAATTCAAGAACCCCAAATGTAATTCTAATTGGTTTTACTCCCATATACAAGTATTTCAAAATCATGTCTTTTTATAACCAATCAAACAACAAAAAAGAAAAAAAAAATCTTTTTTTCTAATAATTCGTCATGATAGATTTTTTATCATATTTTTTTCCCTATAAGCTAGTTGTAGGTCATGTATGATAGATGACTAGTATGTTAATTTAATATACTTGCAAAAGTATAGATCAAATAATAAGATTTGATTAAGGATAATACATCGTAGCTTAATTAATTATTAGTTTAAATGTTCGATACACAAGAGAAAAGAAAAAAGATAGTTGCAACTGTAATATAAAATCAATGATAGCTTCAAAGTCTCCCAAAATATTACCTATTTTGGAGAGACTTTGGCCATGCCTATTTTCACATAAAAATCTCTCAAAGTCTCTGAAAAATACAAATCCATCACTTTAAAGTCTATATCCAGTAACATGAGCATTTAAATGATTTTTTAGAAATCTCTAACCAATAACAAAGAGTTTTTGAGAATTTATGAAACTTAAATAAAGTCAGTATTCACTAACAAGGGTATTTAAGAGACTCATTTGAAGTCTCTAACGAATAACAAAAGATTTAAAATCTCTATGAAACTCTCAGTACTTCTCAATTCACTAACCCTCTATTATTTCTGCCCTTGAAAGGTTGCCCCATTTGAAGGTTCAATCTCCTTGTTGCGTATGTACAGTTTGCTTCACAAAAGTAAAACCTTCAAATGTTTGGATTTCGATGATCATCAAGTTTAGGATGTTTAGCCGGTGCTTACACCATCAGCCTAAACAAAACCACACACAATTTTAATAAGAGACTCTGCACTTTGAATATGTATAAGAATTAAAATGGTCATGTACCAAAAGAATTAAATCGTAGCAGCAGTGGCTAAAATATCAGTACATGAGATGGATTTTTTTTATGAATCCTCTTACGGGATCAAACTCTTCAAACTAATAATGATTCCACGGGTGTCTAACACTCATCACAACCCTTCAAGGTTTATAAAACAACTAAAATGTAAGTGTAGGACTAGGGTTACACAGTAAACGACCGGAACCGATGGAACCGGGGTGGAACTGGACCAGAATCGAAGGGCTCGGTACATGTACAAGGAATGAAAGTGAGAACCGACTCCCCTCTAGGTACAAATTTCGGTTCTTGGACAGAACCGAGTCGAACCGACCTACAAAAACCGGCTATCCCAGGCCGTTAATGATAAGTTATAATTTTAATCTTATCCGTTTGTTTCTAGGCTAGTATATGGTTCACTCATTCTCACTCGACTTCAGTTATCTTCTTCTCTTCTTCTCCAGTTCTCTCCATCACCACCACAACGACACACTCACACACCACCACCAATTTTTCTTTAGTTCTTATCCATCACCACCACAATGACACACAACCACAACTTCTTCTTCTTCTTCAATTCTTCTTCATCACCACCACAGCGACACACCACCACCACTTCTTCTCTATCTACATCGTGATTCTCGTCACAACCACCACTACCAGTACCACCTTCTTCTTTAGGTTATTCATTCTTCTTCTACTTCTTTTTTTATTTCTTTGTATTCTTTTTAGGGTTTTGTTTTTAAGATCGATTTGGAATATGGGAATGATTCTGTGGAGTGATGTTTAACTACTAACAACAACAGGTAATCAATTAATGATTTATCTGATTTAGGTTTTTTTCTGTAAGCAATTGATTTTAGTGATTGGGTTATTTTAGTGATTGGGTTCTCTGTATGTAAACAAATTTCTAGGATTTTGGGGTTTAATAGGTTAAGATTTGATTAAGTTGGATTTATGATGTAGGTGAGTTTTGGTAGTGTGGTAGAATAATTGGTGTTGTATGGTTACCTCAAACGTGATAAATGGAGTTGTGCAAGGGTTTTGTTGTATTTATGTGTATGAAATTTGCTTCAATTTTCATCCATGGTTAGAAAGGATTTGTTTTTATTTTTTAGTTACTTTTTATGGGATTTGTTTGCTGAAAATACACATTTTGTTGTCAACTTATTCATCATAATGTATCATGTATGGTTACCTAGAACTTTTAGAATGGGGTTATCGTATTCTGTATATATTCAATTTTCATCTAGGGGTTGGAATGGATGTACTTTTGGTTACTTTTTGTGGGATTTAGAAACATGGTGTTTGCTTAGAATATACATTTTTGTTGGACTTAATGCTTATTATTTAATATGATGTGTCATGTATAATTTTTTCACCTTATTTGCTACCAATTTTATCACTCGCTTTTTCTTTTGTAGATGTGATGTATTTTGATCTCACATCAATATGTTTCTTAAAGTTAAAGTTGAATTCGTTGTGTTCTGAATCAACGTGTGGAAGTCTGTTTTTGAATCAGTTAAAAGTTTTGCATAAAAAAATGTAGTTTTTCGATATAACTACCCCTCGTTAAATTCAAAGAGGGGGCTAATAGACAACACACACTTTATCCAAAATGTGGAAATTTTATTTTTCTGCGTGGGTCTCTTTCTGTTTGAATCTTGTGGGTTTGTGTGAGAGTCCTAAACCACATTAGAAACAGATGAAAAGACCTTTCGATTCTGAAAATGATCCAATTAAATTTTGTCTTGCCTCTATAATCTTGCATCACTTAAAGTTCTATAGCATCCAATGTTTCTTTTTTGTTACCATATTCTGGTTAGTTTGTAACATTATGAATGAAGCTAAATAGTGAGTTTGAATCTGGTAATATAACCTCATATGTATTTTTAGTGAATACTGGTCAATCTGTTGTGCAGTTGTGTGATTCATGATTATACATACTTTACTCAATCTGTTATGTCTCTCTTTTTCCCCATCGTCTAAGTTTCAGATATTTGCTAACATTACTTGTTATGTTTAACTTACTGATATGTTTGGTGTTTGATTTCAGATGGATGCATCAAATTCAAGTCTAGCTACACCTACAACTCTGCAAACTGAAGTTGGATCCTCTAATCAACTTTCAGAACCTACACCTACACGGCTACACCTGAAGCTCCACCTATTCAAATTGAAGATAAAAGAAATGTTGTTGATGAAGGAGAGAAGAAGTCCAAACTCACATCTGAAATATGTATAGATTAAAAATTTATGTTGAAATTTGAAGTTGGACTTGGAACAGATTTTTGGATTGTAATTTTAGATGGATTAAAAATTTATAAATGTATATGGATTAAACAGGTACAGATTACAGGGGAAAGAAAACAAAAAAAAAAAACGGTTTGTGACGGTAATACCGGTCTGTGAACCGAATTAGTGATTACAAAATTGTTATATGTACAGAACCGAAACCGAACTAACACCGAACCGAACCGACCAGACAGGTACAGTTCCAGAACCGAACCGACTCTGGACGGAACAAGTACCGGTTCCAAAATAGAGAACCGGTCTTAGGTCGGTACAGGTACACGGTACTCTTAAGAACCGAGTCGAATCGACCTTTGTACATTCCTATGTGAGACTAAACCAAAACAAAACAAAATGTGTAGAGCGTAGTTAGAAGAACCGAAGAAGATTACAAGAACTCAAAACAAAATAGTGAATAACAATATAAAAAAAAGGTTAAATAAGTTTCAGTATTTTCTCACAGCACTTCAAAACAATTGTGCAAAAACGGAAGTGCGACTAAAGTGAAGTATTAATGCGGTAGTTTCTATCGATAAGATTTGGTATTTATTTGTTAATAGGCGTATATTTTTTCTATAATAATCGGAAGTCTCTTGGCTCATTTACACAATTAATTAACCGAAAAAATTAATTAATTAGAAAATTCAAAACTTTTTGTAGATTTTTGTAAAAAGGTTAAAATTGAAAGATTAAATAAAATAAAAATAAAAAATACTTTTTTTTGTATTAAATACAATATTACCTGTAAAAATGAGCAAACACCTATATTGAAAAGTTTTATGTGTAATTACTAATTTAAAGATTATGTTATAGGTAACCATCTAATTTTTATTTACGTTAATTTGCTAGTTACTGAAACCAAATTAAACCCAGATTAAACCCTAAAAACCAAATTTCCACAAGTTTCTGCTGCTAATGTCATATTCTTCCATACTTTCTTATAACAAACACAAGGAAGAGATGAAACGGAAAAATCCTAAGAAACCCAATGGAATGCAAATTCAAGCACATGGAGATGAATGGATGTTCGTATCCTTATTGTACTGATCGTGTCGCCAAATACATCCAAACAACATTAGTTGAATACAACATATCTCAGATAAAATGTCCTAATATCTACTGTAATGTCGTATTGGATGTGCCATTGAGTCGATCTGTCATCCCTAGAAACGTTTTCAAGAACATGTGTCTCTCCTTATATATATAATATTTATATTGAATCGATGGATTGCCCATTAGCATCGAGCGTTATCGTCCTCGGGATACCACTTGTATTAGTTACAATTCCTTACGGATGTTATCTGACTACACAAAATATACATCCAAAACATATTCTTGTTCTTAAATGGATACCCCAACTCCTAGATGAATTTCCCACTAGTATAGAGCAATCTTGTCCTCAGAATCATACGGGTGCTTGATGCGTCCCCTCCCATATATTCTTGGACTATACAAAATATTCAGAACATACTCTTGTGTCATTCTCTTCCTTGACCTAATTATTGAATAACTAAGCTCTTAGATAGATTGTCTACTAGTATAGAGCAACTCGGACCTAGTTCCTAAATGAACTATCTACTAGTATAGAGCAACTCAAACTTGTTCCAGATGCAATGATTCTACAATTAAATCCCTGAAACACGTTCCATATATGCATATCAATATTAAGAATCATATTGAGTAATACTGATTCATTACTGTATGTACGTAATCACATGAATGCATCATCACCTCATCAGATTATTACATATACGATCAAGCAGTCAACATTCATCCATGTACAAAATCATCAGAATAACACTGGTGCTTACTACGACTTTCCCATATATTCTATGATTTTTACATAAATCTCAAGCTCCTACATGGATTGCCCGCTAGTATAGAGAAATTTGAATATTATTTGGGTGTTATATTCCGCGGCTGAATTCCCAAAATTACCTTATGTCAATGTTTATGCTCAACTGAACGATATTAACTCACTAAAATACTTATATAACTTTTATATAGAGGTTACATACGAATTTACTTGACTAAAGTACCACAGTTGTGTTTAGATACTAAGTTAAAATTATTTTAAACACAATTGCATAGTTTCTACTTGATAAATCCATCCCTGGTCACGTTAATCCTTGCTTAAGGTGGCAACTAATGTGAATGACGTAAAAAGAATTCAATTTAGGGTTTTGGAAACACAAAAAAATAAGTTTACAACACTTATAAGCGTCTCAAACGATCAACGAAACTTTCCAACCCTAATTGACAAAGGAAACTACTCAAATTTGGATTTGCAACGCTTATAAACGTTGAAAATGTTTTATCCACGGTCCTTGTCCATCTTAGATAATACGCAAGCCTTGTCCACCTTAGCTTGTATGCGGACCATGTTCGTCTTAGCTTGGATACAGACCTTGTCCGTCTGAGTCGCTTGGATACAGACCTTTTCCGTCTGAGTCACTTGGATACGGACCTTGTCCGCCTTATAAGCGTTACAAATGTTTTAGCCACAAATAGCGTTCGTCTTAGCTTAGACGCAAGCCTTGTCCATCTTAGCTTGTATATGTACCTTGTCTGTGTTAGTCATAGATACGGACCTTGTCTGTCTTAGTCAAGATATGGGCCTTGTCCGTCTTAATCTAAGCTCAAGCACAAGGCTTGTCCGGCTTAGGTAAAGCACAAGGCTTGTCCGGCTTAGGAACTAAGGACAATGCTTGTATGCCTTAGCTTAGGATTAAGCTTTTTCTTCTTACCCTTTTAGTACAAAGATAATCCAACTTAGGTTTAACTCATAAACATGTCTGACTTAGGCATTATCTCCTAAGCTAATCCGTTTTGGTATTAGCTCCTATGTTAATCCTTCTTAGGCATTAGATCTTAATATTCATCCATCTTAGGCATTATCTCCTAATGCTTGTCTACTAAGCCTCACTGGCATATATGTGTTTATGCTCAGCATGCTATACTTATTTCTGCAAAGCAAGTATGTCAATGAAAATTGACCTAGTTGAACACACAATTGTTCCTCATAAATAAAATAATATAAATAAATACATATTTTATTTTAATTTTATTCTTCTAGACTCATCAGGCTAGTCAACCAAGACAAGTCTTTAGTAAAGAGACAAACTAAGCAGGCCTCAATCGACTTAATACTAATAGTGCTTAAATGCTAAAAAATTACACGAGACATCAAAGATTTCACAAATTGGGGGATATTCACTAGGTTATTGGTATGGCGGTCTACGACACATGATGCAACAATACACCCATTATAGAGAATCTGGAAAGTTCGATTAACAGTTGAATAGAGAAGTGGTAGGTTGATCAACCGTCCATTTAACCTCAAACATAGTGGGGAACAGTTATCAGCACTTTTTATCATCCACACTTCACCATTACTCAACCATCGAGACCGTCTTCCAGAGACGAGGTCAGGTGAAGGGTTACAATAGCTATGATATAAATAAATTCATCAATCTATTGAACGAACAGAGAAGTGTAACACAGAAAAACATCGAACAAATCGATCAATCAATGTTCGCACACACAGAGAATTGTTTATAGCTATTCACACCTATTACATCCTACAGATTCTGATACTATGACCTTAATCTTTTTCTCGCTTCCCTTCCTAAGACCAACCCTTCTCCTTCTCCTTTGTGACTGAAGAAAGACTGGAACGACCATTGCTTGGTTTAGGCCAGGATTGTACAGATTGATCTTTCGAATCTAAAGAAAGTACTTCAACAGTACAAATATCTAAAGATTAGACGAATTATCACCTCCTCACCCCATTTTTCCTAAATTAGCCTATTAGTCCGTTTTCCTCACAAACAGTAGTATAATTATAACTTACTAAAACCCTACCCCTAGTGCCACTGGCTACTACCATATTGAGAGACTCTTCTTCCTTCTTCTTCACATTCCACTCCACCACCATCCACCAACACCTTCATCACCATGAGAATTTCTACCCACCACCAACACTTTCATCTTCTTCTATCGCAGAAATAATCACTAGCTGATTAACTTCAATGATAATCAATATCAACAACATTGGGGTTCGATTCTAGGGTTGATGTATAAAGAATATCTCAAATGTCTAAACTTCTTTTTGTATTTATTTTATTACTTGTCTTATCACTTTCAGTTAGTCTTGTTAGTTGTTACACATCAACTAATGTAATAAAATAAGAGGAATTAATGGCGTTTAATAATGAAAGAACAAGAATCGATGGGGTTCTATTGAGAAACTTGACGATAAAGAACCCTGATTTGTACAAGATCATTTTGTTGTTCAATCTTAATGTTTTTGGGGGAATTAATTTATTTGTTTATCTGGGTTTCTTGCTAAGATTATTTTGTTATTTGATTAATTAAATTTTGATACTGAAGTTGCTAAAAGTGACTACTTCAATTAAATTTAGGTTTCCAATCATCTCTTATTTTACACAATTTACATCAGTTTAAACCGAGAAAAAAAAGTAGACCGGTCGGACCGAGTTGAAACGGTTTAAAACCGAACGAACTAGGATGGTTCGGTTACGATTTTGTAGATGGTGAGTTTTTAACAAGGGTCAAAATTATAAAATCGTCCTTCTTCCTAATTGCAGGAAGCTAGAAATACCCGTACTTATTTGTGTGCATATTTCTAAAATAGCATCAAACGTGAAACATTGTACTTCCACTTATTGCATAAGAGAATTAAGAATACTGTCTCTGCAAATAAGTACAGGCATTCTATATTTATCTTGTAGTCTATAATCTCTATATAATAAGTCTCAAGCTCGTAGATGGACTGCCCACTAGTATATAACAACTTGAGTCTTCTCTAGTGCTACTCCTAGAGCTTAATGTTTTCTCTAGTGTTATTCCTAGAGCTTGTTCTGTATCCAATGTATTCTCTACTACTATTCCTAGAGAAATATCGATACTCAAATTCTTATCTAAACAACATCAATTTACTGATATACATATATTCTGAAAATTGCTAATGCATAATGTAACACCCGCAACTTTTTTAGTTGACGTTTAGTCAAGGACGCCTCATGGCATGGGATGAAGCTTCATCTTAAGCTTGTAAAGATTACCCAGGGATGCATCAGGGTGTGGATGCATCGACCTTTTATTATAGTGTTGAGGCACTATTATCCGTGATTTCTTACTCAAGGAAGCATCAGTATCACTAGTCCAAATGATCCTTACTCGAGAAAGGCACAATTGGCCTTAATGCTTACTCGAGAGCGCATTATAGTGCTAAGGCACTATTCATCCGTGAAGCTTACCCGAGGAAGCTTCACTGTCTTATGTCTCGCTTACCCGAGAACGCATAGTGTTAAGGCACTAATATTCCGTGATGCAAACTCGGGAATGCATCACAAGAAAGTGCAATCAATGGATGTCCCTTACCCTTCTTTTCCAAACATATGGAAATGCGATTAAGACATATATAGGGAGGAGCTTTAGTTGAATGTGCATGAGCGGTAATGCACATATATGCAATATGGCCTATTGATGCGTGTCATGGGTGCAATCAAATTAGTGATCTTATTTTCACTCAATTAAAGAATAATATAATGGAAGTAAAGTTCGTTCTCACAAGGACCGAGGTGTTTCAGTTGTTTAAAGTGTCACAAAGGGGGTTTTGTTTTAGGTTTTAGACAAAGTAAATAAGAAAGCAATTGAAATATTAAGTTGTAAGCAATGGAGAGAGATATGATTGAAGAATCCCTCTTTGTTACTAAACATTCATCAAGTTAATATCTTCATCCACTCACTGTTAATCATAGATTATCACCAACCGTAAAATAACAGCTAGATCAGTGTTATCCCCAAAATTCCTTATATAATTGGATACGGAAGTTCTCGCCCACCAGATTCTATTCGTCCTAACGACCTAGTAGTAGATCACTCAGAGTGTAATTTGGTCGTTTATATTTTGTGAATTTATAGGTTAATCCTAGCAGTTAGACTCTTATATCAAGATCCTTACTAGTTTTTTCATGCACACAATTGTTCCACATAATCCCTCTGCAATATCTCGTTTTCTCTACTTATGTACGAGTCAATGGACTATTACTTATCTTACAACTCAATACTATCAATAGATTAAATCAACAAATCAATTTAGTTGGCCACCTAAACAATCTATCAATCAATTATAAAAATTCTTTATAGTACAAACAAACGATAATCATATGAAGAACTCAAAATAGATTCATATAATAACTCAAATCATGTTTAGAACTTAGAATTCATCTTCAATCAATTAGGTTTTTAGCTACTCATGGATGTAGAAGCATCCATGTTATACATAAGAGTAAGAGAATTTGTTACGATTGAAACCGCTCTAAACCCTAGCTTTTGCTCCTTGTGTTGTTAATCTCCTCCAAGACTTGTAAAAGTTGTGTAAAAGGTGTAAAAGATATCTTCTTAATGTCTTGGGAGTTCCCTTATATAGTACTCATGATATATAGGGTTTAGCTCCGGGACCGTGTTTTCCTTGTTTTAGAAGTCCAAACAGGTGCCAAACTATCCCAATTACGGTTTAAGAAATAGTTGAGCAAGGTTTGCAAACCCTTTTAGTTCACGAATTCAGAGGGGTACGTTGTGCAAACCTCTATGGTCTGTGAGCTAAATCTTCAATATTATTTTGTTTTGCTCATAACTTCTTCGTCCGATGTCGAAATGACCTCATTCTTTTTACGTTCTCTTCGTTTATTCGTCCTCTTCAAGAAGGTATTAAGAAATAATAATTTTAGATGAGTTGAACTTTGTATTTGGCCTGTATTCACTTGTAGATACCAATTTTCTTGTTCATTTTATGTCGCAATGAACTTCTTTCTGCTTCTTTGGCCTTGGGATGCTTGAATACTTGGAGTAATTTACTTCTTAGATATTTTTTAGTAATTTTCACTCTTAGTAATATGCAATATTTATAGCAAATATTAGTATGGATTTGATACTAAAAACATGTGAGTTACGCACTTATCACCTATATGTTGGTGCATACTTGATGCATAAGCATCAATATGCTTGTAACTTAACCGATAGAGCATGAATTATGCGAAAGCATCACTCATCCATGTTGCGTACTCGAGAATGCATTATGCATAATAAATAGCGATAATTATGAACAAGTTGGTGCATACTTTGTGAAAGTCCCTTGGCCTATGTGGACTAGGATTAGCTTGGCCTTTGTCCTTGCAACAAAGTTGGAATCGATGTTGGCTTTGCCTTAATAAGGTTTAAGTTGCTAGTTCCTTTCAAAATGACCCTCTGGATGATATACGGTCATGCTTGATCCCATCAAGGTACGAGTTGGGTATGTAGGCAGCCACAATATAATGCGTTGAGGTTCAGCACCTTGTCACTCATATCATCTAATTTAGAAGTGATTGCAACATTATGGTAACTCAAATCATATGGCTCGACAATGCCATGTCAAGAGATGATTGTTGCCATACCTGATGAGGTAGTTGCAATTCCATTCAATTGATTGTTCATACTTCCTATCAACCTTTAAGATATGGAATGGCATGTGCCTGGATATTGCACCCTTGGAAAAAGCAAGACCAGTGCAGCCTCCAGCGCATGGTCGAAGTAGAGTTAAGAAATTGGAAATTATGCTTGAAATATCTTATGTGTTAATCCAAGGCATGACTTGGCCTGGACAATGCTCGTGAGAAAGTGATGCATGCCAAAGCACCGTTAGCTTTTATGGCCTTGCACCCTTAGCATAACAAGGGGTGAGTTGGAGCAGTATGGAAACTACGTTTCGAGTATCATGCTTATTAAGCATGCTTGGGAAGGCAAATCGATCTACATTTTCCTAGCGAGAAGTGAAGATTTAAAGCCAGGTTACTGTCATTTCAAGTGGCGCATCGGAATTTCTGGTCTGCCCAACGCATAGCGCTTCAGGGGGAATTCCCGGGGCGTGACACCTAATCTCCAAGAGCGCATTCTAGCATAATATCCTGTTCACAAAGAACACATCACAATTCGTCGTTCTGACCCTAAAATATGCCAATTTAGCATTTTACTCAATAACGTATCACAAACTATGTGTCGGTCCTCTTGGACGCGCCACAAAGAAAGAGCAATGCCTCCAAAAGCGCATTGTGCCTCGAAGCTAGGATAACCCTATCCTTTTCCTGCATGAGCGCCAGGCTAACACTAGCCTCTTGGCTTAACAGAGCATTGGCGCTAGAAGAGCTAACTTCCTAGCCCTAGCGCTAAAAGCACTAGCCTCCTCCGTTAGTAGCTTCCTTGGCCAACTACGCCAGAAGTGCTAGCTTCCTAGCTATGCTATCTTCCTTGACCTAGTGTAGATGGTGGATTTTTAACGAAGGATAAAATAGTAAAATCATTTATACCCAGTAGTAGAATTAAATAAATAATACTGTATATGCTACTGACTTAGCATAAAATTCATCTTTCTTATTCCGAAAGAGAATTGAAATATTGAATAATTCATATTTTATATTCCAAAAGAGAATTGAAATATCGAATAAACATAAATTTCATATTTCGAAAGAGAATTGAAATATCGAATGCTTACCATGGAAGCTCCTAGATGTATTCCACACTAGTATAAAGCAACATTGTCCTCATAATATCACTAGTGTTGATAGTAGTTCGTCCCCAGATGGTTTCTGATTATTCAGAATAAACATCCAGAACACTCTTTTGTTCCTGATTGGATGTCAATGCTCTTAGATAGATTGTCTACTAGTATAGAGCAACTTAATTCATCTTTAGATTCCCTGGTTGAATATTTAGAGTGACTTTACATCAATATTCAAACTATGAATTGAGTAATATTGATTTATCATAACGCATAACAAGTTGCGCATGGATACACTAAGACGAAACACCGCGTGTTCGTAAGTCAACTTCACGCCAAATGCAAAAACTAAAGCTCTGATAATGATTAGTCGAGTTTGAATAACATATTCCCAATGTTGGTAGTATTAAAAGTTCCAATATTGGTTGAAATACAACGAAACTCTAATATTGGTTTCTGACACATTGCTATATCACCTTGCAAAAACCTGACAATAGGTGTGGAGTGGGGCAAAATGTTCTAAACAACATATATTCCCCTACATGTCTACTATAACATACTAAAAGGGCATCTCATTCCGAATAACATTCTAGGAGGTATGATTCAAATCCTAGACGAACTACAATCTGAAAACTGTCAGAATTTCACCTAGAGGGTTACTGTTTGCTCCGTTTGATGACCGAAGCAAGCTCAAAACCTAAATGCTTCCAAGGAAAGATATAGCCAGCAATTCTAGGATTCTGAATTGGGGATGATCATCAAAAACGAACATCGTATGAAGAATCTACAACGTTTTTACTGAAGGACGTTATTTCTGAAATTTTCATAAAAACTAACACCCACGGGTGTAAATAACAATAATGCTCTTCAAAGCATATCTCGAAGAGAATAGCTTTAAAGAGAAAAGAAGAGAAAGAAATAACATAAGAAAAAATAGGAAGATTATGGGACCAGCACCAACGGGCCGTCCGGTCCCCAGTACTCTGACATTTTCTCCAAAGAACTTTATTATTTTATTTTAGGGTTTCCTCTTTCCATTGAAACTCTTATTCTCTTTCTACCAAAGCCTAATCTCTCTTGCTTCAAATACATAGCTCTGCAGAGCTATATAAAGATGACATGGTACGTGAAGCATAGTCCTACTGACTAACAAATTCAGGTAATGAAATCACCGATTACATTGACTTGGGCACTTTCGCATATCTACGTTATTTGGGCATTCCTTTTTCTACCGGGGCTCTCAAGATTCAAACAAGGATTGTGCTTAATCCATGATTGGACCTACCTTTGACCGGTCTCACCACCTTGGTCGGTCCTTCTTCTCTGGGATTCTCCCTCTTCTCTAGTTGGTCTCTCTACTAGTTACTCATCTACCATAGTTCATCTGGCATGGTGCATCTGGCATGATTCATCTGCCATGATTCATCTGCCATATTAAGGTTTAATGCAATTGGTCCTGCTACCAATATTTAAATAACCTTAATTTTTTCCTACTCTGACGAAACTGAATATCTTACAATTTGTTAGCACTCACTCGACTGGTGTTCGCACGACATAGTGTTCACGCGACTTGAGGCTCGAACGACTTGATGTTCAAACGACTCAGTGCTTATACGCTTATGTCAATACATACATCTTTGATCGATCCATTAGTCTCACTAGACCTTTGCTCATCAATTCAAAAAGATCATTTGAGTATCACTGATGCCTCATCTGACACAATGACATACCATAATTATCAATATCAATATTGATCAGACTCTCTACGTCCACGATCTGTTCAATATCACTGCTTGTCTCAGCATAAAATTAGTGCTTAGTCCATCAATGAGTCAACATGATAGACTCATCAACATGTTAAGACTGATAGTCTATCTAGGTCAACGACTGACCAATCGTATACAAAGTAGACTCAACCATGCTTGAGACATCAATTATGTCATATGGGGATATTCACTAGGTTTTTGTTATGGTGTCCTATAACACGTGTGGTGTAACAATACACCTACGACGAGAAAGTAAAAAGTCGTGTCGGCAGTTGAAGGAGTGAAGGGAATAGTGGTCTCACAACTGTTATATCCCACTAACACGGTGGAATTGGTTATCAACACACGATCTTCACTTCTCTACTCTTTCATTCCTCTACAACTGCCACCACTTACGAGATCAATGTGTTAACTTCCAATGCTATAAATTGGTTCTTCAACCTATCGAAAAAAGATAAGAATTTTATCTCAGAAGAGCTTGAATGATCACAGAACTATCATCTCAGAAATTCTTAGAAATTCTCAGAAAACTCAGACTTCTGATTTTTGTCCTCATAGTAGTTCAACATATCTTACCATCACTGGCATTCAATTCCAATGATATCAACACTCTCTCGGTTTCCCTCCCTACAGATCAACCCTTCTCCTCCTTTGTGACTGAAATGAAATTGGAACAGTCATTTCTTGATTTAGATTTCGTACAGATTGATCTCTCGAATCTTGAAAGTACTCATACAGTACAAATGTTTGATGTTTAACCGATTTGGTGTTTAATCGAGTGACTTGCTTCGAATGGTATAGCTTGATATCTCATTGCTCTGACTAGCATTAGACCTTCTTCACCATTTCCCTATTTACCCTCAAATCATTTTTACCCACAAACATCTAGCTAGCTTCCTTGACTAGCGCTAGTTTTCTTGACTAGAAGTGCTAGCTTACTTAGCCTTGGCAGCGTCTTGACCTTTGTGCCAAGAGCACTGGATTCCTTCGCTTTAGCAGCGATAGATGCGCTAGCTTCCTAACCTTTGCATTAAAGGTGCTAACTCCCTAAGGCATTTGAGCTAGCCTTCTAGGCTTAGAAAATTCCCATCCCTAGCGCATTGGCGCTATCTTCCTCGACTTAGCAGCGTCTTAGACGCTAGCTTCCCAGCTTTAGCGCATTTGCGCTAATCTCTTTGGCTAACAAGCGTCCAGCCTTAGCGCATTGGCGCTAACTCCTTTGAAAGTAGCGTCATGGCCTTAGCTCAAGAATGTTATCTCCCTTGGCTTGGCAGCGTCCCAGTCTTTGCAGCTACAAAGATAGCTTCCTTGCTAGAAGCTAGCACATTAGCCTTACTCTCAAAACGCTAGCACATTATTTTTTGCGCCCAAAAAGCTAGCACATTACCATTTGTGCTAAGAAGCTCGTGCTATCCTTGCTAGCTGCTTCTCTTAGAAATGTGCCATTCTTTTCAATATTGTCCTAATGCCAACACTAATCTTATATGGTTATCTAATAAGCCTTCTTGCTTAAGAAGATATTTACACTACTGGCCTTGAACATCTTCCATATTTATGCCAAGTCACTTCTAAGCTAACATTTGTCCATTAAAATTATGACATGTTATTTCTAAGTTAGTATATAACAACTAAAACTTACCAGACTCAACACTGATCAGCCTAATTACCAATTCAGTAAGTTGGGCAACCTGCCTCGCTGACTTAGCAAGTCATTTGACTTGACTTGACCTAATCAAAATAGTAGTGGTTCACGACCCTACTATCATTCTAAGAGATATCAAATACAACACAT